>RXIC02000265.1:0-31316 GCA_003952965.2 Morella rubra | reverse complement strand
TGTGTTTTTTGATTGATTTTTACGTCAATATTGATTGTGTTAAGTGTTAGGATTATTTTAAGTGTATTTATTTGTGATTTGGTAGTGTTTTGGTAGTGTGGGGAGGTTTTTGGAGGCCATGGCTGAGTTAACTCGGTCGTCTTCCCCGCAGCAACGCTTGATAAAGTTCGGACGCTATTAGTATCCCAAATTGATACGTTGATGTTTTAATAATTGGTCCGCTTTATGATGCGGTCCGGACGGATTTTATATTAAATTTAAATAGTTCTCTTTGTTGTTATTCGTTTGGACGCAATATAACGGTTCGGACGCCTTTAGTGTCCCACGGGGATACGTTGTCGTCTTGGGACATATTTGGTCCGGACGCTTGATAAGCCGTTCGGACATCGTATAGTATCCCAAATGGATACGTTGTCATTTTAATCTTTCGTCCAGACGTTATTTGTATGTTGTCCGGACGTTGTTTTTATTAAATTTAAATAGGCTATTTTGATTTTTGCATTCAGACGGCTATCTAACGATGTTCGGACGCTTTGTTGTATTCACGAAAATATATTGACATTTAATGTTGTTTGGACACCTGTTTTAGCAGTCCTGACATTTTACTAACCGTGCGAACCCATTTTAACCGTTCGAACGCTTTTTTAGATTCTTAAAAAATGAGCAAACGTCCGTACCAGCAGTCAAGCTGAGGAGGAGGAACCTCCAGCTTTAACGGTGGAGCAGCATAGAGCGATCATATGTCCCGCTCGATTGTTGTCGAGCGGGACATCAAGTTGGCGGATTTCTACGATCTTCGATTTGAGGATCGGACGCTTCCCGAGGTGGTAGAGCAGGCAGGTTGGCTTCCATTCATCCGAGGACCGGCTACACATCGAAGAACATGGTGCGGGAGTTCTATTGTGCTATCTTAGAGGCGAGGGACCTCGCGGAGCCTAGTATGGAAGTCACCATCCGTAATGTTCCGATCACATTCTCGCCGGATGAGCTAGCGAGATTCTTGAACTACGAGAGGGATTTGACTGCATTTCCAAACCTGCCACTGATCGAGGAGGGCCGGCCTACTAAGGCCAAGGTTTTCCCAGACGATGCTGGGCGAGGATACTACTATTTTGGATGGAAGCTACATGATACATGGCAGCTGCATCCTTTTTGGCAGATCATGCATCTGATCCTATGTCCTACCACGGAGCTATCTTATGGCCGGCGAGTTCATGTATCTGGTAGTTGTATGGGGGCTACCTGTTGATATGACATCATACATCTACCAGTCTGTTCGTGCAGAGGCCTTGAAGACTAATGCTCAGATTTCATTGCCATACAGGGTTCTTCTGACCTAGTTCCTGCACGCCATGATGGTACCGAGGGTGCTGACGAGCCGAAGGCGGTTCCACTTGGGGCAATCAACAAGACAACGCTCTTGAAGTCGTTGGCCCAGACACGCCAAGCACTGAATGTTGCTCGGGTTGCTAGAGTTAGACGATACGGAGCAGCCTGAGGAGGCAATGGAGCAGCAGGATCCTGGACAGAGCTCGACCCAGGGACTTGGGGAACAATGACTGGGTTGGATGGATGAGATGATGACACAGCTGACTGAGCGGATGCAATCAGTCTTGCAGCCCACCCATAGCATGGTAGTGATATCAGTGTCGGCTGACAGCTTTGGAGCAGAAGGTTGCGGACATGGACACTGGGTGGAAGAAGGAGGTCGCTGCGCTTAAGGAGGTCCTGAAGGGCGTGGCAACCAGTGCAGAGCTTTTTTCCCTGACTCAGCGGTCGTGCTGATATAGGAGCACCTTCGTCGAGTCCGTGACGTTCTTAAGTTGACCAGTGATGATGATGGTGATGATTTTTAGTTGTCTGTATTTATTCAGTTTTATTATGACATTGGTTTTTATTATGTTTTGAGGACAGTTACTTTTATATTATGTTTTGAGGACATGTATTGGATTTTATTTGATGTTATTTTGTTTATATTATGTTTTGAGGACGTTTCATATATTTATGTTATTTCAATTATATTATTTCTATTTATTAGAACTTAATACAACATTATTTTTTGATGTTATGTTTCTAATTCTGTTACACTCTTTCAAACTTCCAAACTACTATCTAAAACACTTAAGGTTATTTATATTATTAATTAACGTTGGTTTTTTAAAACTCAGTAATAAATTGAATTGTATGAGATCTAAAAAAAAAAAATCGTCAATAATGTTCGGACAGTTTACTATAAGCCCGAACGTTGTCGTATTGTGTTGAAATAAACGTCTGAACTGTTATGGAGACAGTTCGAACGTTGTTGTTTATGACCAGACGCCGTCGTTTGAGGATTACTAAAATAGTGTGGTGAGCGGGGAGCGTTCGACGTCCTAGGTGGGAATCAGATGCTTTTGATGGCGATCAAACTCTGTCGTTTGGTTATTTCTAAAACAATGTCGTCAGATGTAAGTTGCGTTCGGACGTAAATATAGAGTCCGGACAGTGTTAAAATTTTTGGCAGCATTTGTTCCCTTGAAAATTTTTACACGTAAGCGTCCGAACGGTATAAGAACCGTTAGTATTCATTTGAAAGAAGGAAATCGCAGACAGTATAGGGAAAACGGCAAAAACTTAGAAATTTGAGAGATTTGAGTAAGAGGAGAAGAGGGGAGCTGATTTTGGACGTCAATCTCATTGAAAAGGGTGTGGAAGGAGCAACTCATTTGGGATTTTGGCATTGGATTGCATTTGAGGTTAGTGAGTTTTAAATTTCTTTTGTTTTAGGATGAAAAGCATGGATTTTAGGATATCAAAACATGTGTTTTTCGATTTTTAGGGTCTAAAACGATAGCAATGGAGTTTGGGGTTGGTTGTGATGTGTTTATATTGAAGTGTTTGTGATTTGGTTGATTTTGGCATGAATTTGTGGTGAAAATGGAGGTTGGGTCGAAGAATTGTCTTGTTCGACAATCGCAGTCCGGACGCTTATTTTTATTTCGGACGCTTTGCTAAAGGCGTCGGATGCTAAATTATGGTTCGAACGATTTTTGCTGTTATGTTCATGCATTCATTTAGTAGCCTTAGCCCCGTTTAAGAATTACACGAGTTCGGATAACGAACTCGGTGTAATTCTTGAATTGTCCACGTTATGGATAGTTTGAGTTTACAATATGCATAATGTACATTGTTGTATTTGCTATTGTGACAGATGTATTTAGAAATTTTGATGCAAATCTCCTTTTGTCCTTCAGATACACATTCAGCATTGAGCTTACACACTTGCCTTAACTGGCGGGTGTTTATGCTCAATGTTGTAGCGTGTATCTGGGGACTGAATTGGTACCGTTATGTTCATTTGGGAAGACTCAGAAGAAGAGATTAGTCCTGTGTTGCTGTATAAAAAGACGCATACTAATAATAAGGATGGCATGTGGACATCAAAAGATATACATAAAAATTTTGTAAGTTGTAACGTTAGATTTAATGATGCATTTGTATGCGTTTATGTTTCATATGTGCTAATTTTATCTTCTTTTTTAATTTTGTAGGAAAAAATGGAGGCATTATAGTTGCAGCACGAGTCAGAGGGAAAGTCATACACCGATGTGGTGATCTTCCCTGAAGTTTAGGCCATTTAGTACGGTCTATTGGATCATCTTCATCATATCATCCGTTGATTTGTCCCTGAGATTGGAGGAGGCCAGATTGCAGATTGCAGATTGAGGAGATGAGTGCTAGATAATTGGAATATAAAGCGCTTCTGGTCAAGCGGTCAGATATGGAGCAGACGATGCGAGAACATCTGCAGATGATGGAGGAGCAACAATGGAAGAAAGACGAAGAGTTAATGCAGATGATGGTAGAGTAGCAACGGAAAAAAGACGAAGAGCATCAAAAGATGATGCAGGCACAACAAAGGAACATAGTGGAACAACAAGAACAGAGAATGCAACTAATGGCGGAGCAGATGCATGAGCAACTGATGGAGCAGATCAGATAGCTGCAATCACATTCGACACCAAACGAAAATTTGGGTAGATTTATGTATTTTTACTACTTTATCAGTACTTATTGATTATGTATTTTATTTACTTTTAATGACAATTGCATATTTGTAGACATTTTATTATATTATGAGTATTAAATATCTTTCTATTTATATTATTTGTAAATTATTTTTAAAAATTTTAATTAAATTAATTCAAAAATGTAGAAAACGATTTGAACGATAAAAAAGTCATCCAAACGGTTCTTGTGCATTGGCAACGTGCGCACACATAACTATATGTCCGCACACTTCGCGATAAATAGGTCTGTTTGCACGGTTATTCTCGAGTGCACACGGTCTTTTGTAAGCTCTAGAAGCTCACGTACATGTCTCATGTGCTCCTCCATATTAGCTACTTGGAAAGTCAAGGCTTGTAATCGTGCACCAGATGCCACGGTCTTTAGATAGATCGAATAGCCTCCACCTCCTTCCTCCACTCATGGTCCTTCTGGCCGACCTTACTCTTCATAGCTATATGCCGAGCACTGATATCACTCAGCATTTGATGGGTGGGCTACATGACTGCTCACACAGTCTCACTCAACCCAAATCAGAGCTCTGACTAGGATCTCGCTCTTCAGTATCACGAGGCTACTCCTGTCATCTATCAACAGCTACTCGCATGGTACTCAGTGCGTGACATCGTGTCTGGGCCATGAAACGCGAGAGGGTAGTCTTGTTGATCGGCCCAAATGGATACCCCTTTCTCTCATAAGGACCCTCAGGTACTAGCATTGCATGCAGGAACTGAGTTAGTAGAACACCAAACGACATGAAAACGACCGTATCGTGTGAAAGGGCCTTTGCACGGATGATCTGGAATATGTATGATGCTAGATTAACTAGCTTCCCTCGTGCAACTAGGTACATAAACTCGGTCTGGTGAAAAGAAACCTCAATAGTGTGCTTCTTCGGTTCGATGCAGTAAAATAGGATCAAGTGCAAGATTCGACAAAAAGGAAGCAGCTGCCCATATTTCATGTTGCTTCCTTCCAAAATAACTGTATCTGGATCTAGTATCATCCGAAATACCTCAGCTTTAAGAGCCCACCCTCCTCGAAAAGTGATAAATTAGGTAACTCTTCCATAGGCTTCTTATAGCCCATGAACCTCACTAGCTCGTCTGGTGAGAACATGACCCGGGTGTTGTCGATGGTGACCTCCCAATGTGATACCCCCTCCTTAATTTCAACTGTTTAAGTTAATTAATGACAATAGTTATGATTTTCTAGTCTTGATGATTTCTTGACAATTGATTTGTTTTTCAATTATCCTATTATCTAGCTAAGCATTTGCATTTTCGTTATAATCTTAGATTTTTCTCATACGTACTTATTGTAACTTCTTTGATTAATTTTCTACACCCTTTTTCCTAACTTAGGTTATTATTTTTTTAGCATGTCCATTTCCTAACTTTAGGTGATTAATGAGCATGGAAATCTAACCCTTGGCTTAATCATTTTTTTCCTCTCTCTTCTCCCTAGGTCACACAACACAAACCCTCCTAAATCCGTTGACCTTTGTCTCATTCCCTTGTCCTTTTAGCATGCATCATATTGTGAAATTTTAGACCAATTGGCAATAACTAGGGTGAGAGTTTTGAGAGATTTTTGACATCTCATCATTGCCTAGAAAGGGGGAGAGAATGCCATTTGGCATCTCCTGCCCTTTGCCACCCATTTGGCCAGCCAAGGAGCTTGCTTCTTGCAGCTCCCTTGGACCAAATGATGGCTTGGTTGGTTTAAAGAAAAACCAACCAAGCCGTGTTAACAAAGGACCCTTGTGTGTGTGTGTGCCGAACTAGTGAGCATAGAAAGAGGAGAGTGAGCAGTCGGCCAAGGAGAAAGGAGAGGGAGAAGAAAAAGAGAAGAAAAGGAGAAGAAGAAGAAGAAGAAAAGGGAGGTGAAGGAGAAAGAGAAAAGAAAGGGGTAAGAAAACTAGAGGAAATGGTTATGGTGGGGGAGGGGGTGTTTGGCCATGGCCATGAACCCTCCCTTGCCTCATTTTCTCTTCTCTTTTCCTTGACCTATCCATCTTCTTCTTACTTTCTAACCTAAGTTTTTTAACCTTAGGTTATATATACTTGCTTTAGGAGATTTTCAAGTCCATCTAGAGCCACCCAAAAATCACCAAGGTAAGGGTAGTTTTCATGCATCTTGTGTTGGGAAAAAAATGTGATTTTGTGTATTTTTTTTATTGTTTAGATGCACGTCATGCTATGTTCATTGGATGTTAGTAGATTGTCACAAAAACCTACGTGCTAACATGAGATCTTACAATACAAACATTTGTATGTAGAGAATCCTTGATTTTTCTTGAAGTTTTTGCAAGAAAAGGTTACTGTGTAAACTTAGGTTACGGACACTTATGAGGTACTGGTGGAGCATGAGCTCCACTGGTTCCTCAAGGAACCACCTTGCCCCCACTCTCCCGATTAGAGGATTTCGGCTTGATCATTGTGCCACCAGTGTTCCTTAGACTCTATTACACTCCTTCTGCCCCGTCAACAGAGAGTAGCTGCGTCTCACCAGAGGCTGATATCATAGACCTCACCTCTGATACTGATGAGGAGGTTTAGTGGACCCCTAGTCTAGATGTCATTTTCTTTATTTCTATTTATTTTTTGTTGTATTATTCCTCGATTAAAGCGTGGTTCTATAATACGCTTCGAAAACCGCTTAATACAAGTTAATTTTCCATCCTTTCCTAAACTGCGATTTCTCCTTGATACGTTTTACTAGTTTTAATCACAACCCTATTTTCAAATAAGACTTTCGCTGAGCTTTTCAAGCTAAATCAAATAAGGTTATTTGGGATGGTTCGTGCCGTAATCCCCATCCGTGTGCATACTATTTCTATAAGTAAGCCTAGGGGGTAAGTACGGGCACGGGGCGTGACACCCAACTAGGCTCTGAGATGTCGGGCACCCGAAGAATAGTGTCGTAGAATTTCTACACAATATCCATGGATATATAGCCTGTCCTATGAAGGAACAGTACCCAATCTGCGTGCTCGACCACCTCCGGAAGCATCTGATCCTCAAATCGAAGATCATTGAGATAAGCCAAGGCAATCTGTCACTCAATAATGATTGATCGGGACATAGTCACCACCTGATGCTGTGCCACAGATAGAGCTGGAGCTAGCTCGAGATCTACTTGGCTGCTGGAAGCCTCAGTATCCAAACGCGGACGCTTACTCATTTTTCTCAATCTACACAAAAGAGTTCGCACGGTTAGACAAGGTGTTCGCACTAAAGAAAACATTGATCGCACGGTTAAGACAACATTTGCACAGTTAGTCCCCTGTATGAATGGATGGCAAATATACAAAACATAGGATGAAAATGATGACATCTCCACCGAACACGTCCAAATAGCAAAAGATCGCCATCTGAACGGGAACAAAGAAAACAAATATTTAAAATAAAAATAAAAACGCGTTTGGACTACTTGGATAAGGTGCCATAACACATTCTAAAGGAAAACTTAAAATTCTACCATGACGTTTTCACCAAACACATCCGAATAGCGAGCGATTGTCGTCCGAACAAGGAACAAAGAAAAAACTATTCAAATTAATATAAACACGCGTCCGAACTACTTGGATAAAGCGTCTGGACACTTTCAAAATGACAACGTATCCCTTTTGAGATACTACTAGGCGTCTGAACGTCTACAAACAGCGTCCGGAAACATTGGTGAAGACGACCTAGTTAACTCAGCCATGGCAGCCTCCCTTTACCTCCCACACACTCCCAAATCTCTAGTAAATACACTCAAAACTATCTTAATTTTTTAACAAAAAATGGGATTTAAATTTCTAAAAAAAAAAATAATCAAAAAACACAATGTAGTATACAAAAATAGGATTGAAATTTTATACATAAAACTAAAAAAAAAAACTAATTTTTACTGCTAAAATTGAATAAAAGCTTACCTGGATGTGATTAGGGCCTCGAATGATGGAGTTTGTGTCAAGATTTGGGAAGAAAATATGTGACGGTTGAGAGTTTTTATAAAAAAAAACGGTGTAATTGAAAATGTCGAACTTGTTCATATTTGACAATCAGAGGACCCGTCTGGACGGGTGTCCCGCGTTTGGATGCTTTTCAGCACACATGGCCCAATGAATGTCCACCGCATTAAATTCCAAAATTTGAACCATTTTAAACTTTCGAAACATTAAAAGTTTCTGGACGATATTCTCCGGACATCGTACAATGTAGAAGCACACGTTTCGCTAAATAAACGTCACGGCTGTCCAGAAGTCTGCAAAATGTCTGGATAGTGACAGCTATTTTCAATCGTCGCCTAGGTAAACACGTGTAAGCCATGCGACTGTTATATGACATCCGGACGGTATTGTCATCCGTTCCAACATTGTCGTTTCATCTTATGCGTCCGAACGTGTTGTTAAACTGTTCGGATACTTGCAATAGTTTTCAACTGTCGTCCTCATTAAACAAGTGTACGCCACGTGGGTGCGATATAGACGTCCGGATGGATTTGTCGTGCGTTCCAACATTGTCAAATAATGTTATGCATCCAAACGCAATGTTAACCCGTATGGATGCATAACATATTAATTTAACATTACTTAATTCATTAATTGATTATGGATCCCAATTTAATGTATTTAAATCATTTCACTAACTAAATGTAATTTAGTACAAAATTTTAATTTATTTATTTATTTTATACTACTTTTTACTACATAAAAAATATATATACTTAAGCATACTTTTTGTATTAATTTTCTGTTATAACTAATTATACTAACCGTTCGATTAACTTAACACTTATACTAATCATCCATTTAATTGTACTAATCGTTATTTAAATTTAATAAATTTAAACTAATGAAAAAACATAATTAATATAAAATATCAAACATAATCGAAATACCGAACGAAAACACAAATAAAGTCTAGTACAAGCGGAGACTAACAATGCATAAGTAAATAATAGCCAAAAAAACATAAACCAGAGACTAGTCCAAATCACAAGCCGGACACTAACAAAGCAAAGTCATAGACTAGTCTGAATCACGACGACGAGCTGGCTGTCCAGATCTTCTATGAGGGCGTCACGAACATGCTCCAACTCCTCCATATTATCCACCGTTTGATGAGTGTCCAGAATCCAGTATGAGAGACTGGCACAACTGGGACACGTGTGCTGTCACAGAACTCAGTTCGTTCTGCAGAGCAAAAGATTGAATAAAAGCTTACCTGGATGGTGAAATGGGCCTCGAAGAAAATGACCAACCAATCCGTGAAAATATGTGACCTTGTGTGTTGTGACATGAAAATAAAACATTGTAGAAAAGTCAGGCCAATGATTATGAATCATATGAATGTCAGTTCTAGACCTAAATAGCGTTGTGTCTCGGATATTGAAGTGGTGACTTAAGGACGAGTGGATCATGTAAGGCATTGAACGGATCAAATATGAAAGATCACGAATGAATTAGTGTAGACCCCGTGTTTGGATGCTTTTCAGAAAACACATGGCCCAATGTAATGTCCACCGCATTAAATTCCAAAATTTGAACCATTTTAAACTATTCGGACATTAAAAGGTGGACGATATTCTCCGGACATCGTACAATGTAGAAGCACACGTTTCTTGCTAAATAAACGTCACATCTTCTTCTGTTACTTTCTAGTGCTGCAAAATGTAAGTTTTGATATGAAGGTTATTTCACTGTCGTCCTAGGTAAAGGAGAAGTCCATCTAGATGCCACAAAGCTAATCACCAAGGTAAGGGTAGTTTTCATGCGTCTTAAAAAAATCCGAACGGTTCTTGTGCATTGGCAACGTGCGCACACATAACTATTTGTCCGCACACTTCGCGATAAATAGGTCTGTTTGCACGGTTATTCTCGAGTGCACACGGTCTTTTGTAAGCTCTAGAAGCTCACGTACATGTCTCATGTGCTCCTCCATATTAGCTACTTGGAAAGTCAAGGCTTGTAATCGTGCACCAGATGCCACGGTCTTTAGATCAGATCGAATAGCCTCCACCTCCTTCCTCCACTCATGGTCCTTCTGGCCGACCTTACTCTTCATAGCTATATGCCGAGCACTGATATCACTCAGCATTTGATGGGTGGGCTACATGACTGCTCACACAGTCTCACTCAACCCAAATCAGAGCTCTGACTAGGATCTCGCTCTTCAGTATCACGAGGCTACTCCTGTCATCTATCAACAGCTACTCGCATGGTACTCAGTGCGTGACATCGTGTCTGGGCCATGAAACGCGAGAGGGTAGTCTTGTTGATCGGCCCAAATGGATACCCCTTTCTCTCATAAGGACCCTCAGGTACTAGCATTGCATGCAGGAACTGAGTTAGTAGAACACCAAACGACATGAAAACGACCGTATCGTGTGAAAGGGCCTTTGCACGGATGATCTGGAATATGTATGATGCTAGATTAACTAGCTTCCCTCGTGCAACTAGGTACATAAACTCGGTCTGGTGAAAAGAAACCTCAATAGTGTGCTTCTTCGGTTCGATGCAGTAAAATAGGATCAAGTGCAAGATTCGACAAAAAGGAAGCAGCTGCCCATATTTCATGTTGCTTCCTTCCAAAATAACTGTATCTGGATCTAGTATCATCCGAAATACCTCAGCTTTAAGAGCCCACCCTCCTCGAAAAGTGATAAATTAGGTAACTCTTCCATAGGCTTCTTATAGCCCATGAACCTCACTAGCTCGTCTGGTGAGAACATGACCCGGGTGTTGTCGATGGTGACCTCCCAATGTGATACCCCCTCCTTAATTTCAACTGTTTAAGTTAATTAATGACAATAGTTATGATTTTCTAGTCTTGATGATTTCCTTGACAATTGATTTGTTTTTCAATTATCCTATTATCTAGCTAAGCATTTGCATTTTCGTTATAATCTTAGATTTTTCTCATACGTACTTATTGTAACTTCTTTGATTAATTTTCTACACCCTTTTTCCTAACTTAGGTTATTATTTTTTTAGCATGTCCATTTCCTAACTTTAGGTGATTAATGAGCATGGAAATCTAACCCTTGGCTTAATCATTTTTTTCCTCTCTCTTCTCCCTAGGTCACACAACACAAACCCTCCTAAATCCGTTGACCTTTGTCTCATTCCCTTGTCCTTTTAGCATGCATCATATTGTGAAATTTTAGACCAATTGGCAATAACTAGGGTGAGAGTTTTGAGAGATTTTTGACATCTCATCATTGCCTAGAAAGGGGGAGAGAATGCCATTTGGCATCTCCTGCCCTTTGCCACCCATTTGGCCAGCCAAGGAGCTTGCTTCTTGCAGCTCCCTTGGACCAAATGATGGCTTGGTTGGTTTAAAGAAAAACCAACCAAGCCGTGTTAACAAAGGACCCTTGTGTGTGTGTGTGCCGAACTAGTGAGCATAGAAAGAGGAGAGTGAGCAGTCGGCCAAGGAGAAAGGAGAGGGAGAAGAAAAAGAGAAGAAAAGGAGAAGAAGAAGAAGAAGAAAAGGGAGGTGAAGGAGAAAGAGAAAAGAAAGGGGTAAGAAAACTAGAGGAAATGGTTATGGTGGGGGAGGGGGTGTTTGGCCATGGCCATGAACCCTCCCTTGCCTCATTTTCTCTTCTCTTTTCCTTGACCTATCCATCTTCTTCTTACTTTCTAACCTAAGTTTTTTAACCTTAGGTTATATATACTTGCTTTAGGAGATTTTCAAGTCCATCTAGAGCCACCCAAAAATCACCAAGGTAAGGGTAGTTTTCATGCATCTTGTGTTGGGAAAAAAATGTGATTTTGTGTATTTTTTTTATTGTTTAGATGCACGTCATGCTATGTTCATTGGATGTTAGTAGATTGTCACAAAAACCTACGTGCTAACATGAGATCTTACAATACAAACATTTGTATGTAGAGAATCCTTGATTTTTCTTGAAGTTTTTGCAAGAAAAGGTTACTGTGTAAACTTAGGTTACGGACACTTATGAGGTACTGGTGGAGCATGAGCTCCACTGGTTCCTCAAGGAACCACCTTGCCCCCACTCTCCCGATTAGAGGATTTCGGCTTGATCATTGTGCCACCAGTGTTCCTTAGACTCTATTACACTCCTTCTGCCCCGTCAACAGAGAGTAGCTGCGTCTCACCAGAGGCTGATATCATAGACCTCACCTCTGATACTGATGAGGAGGTTTAGTGGACCCCTAGTCTAGATGTCATTTTCTTTATTTCTATTTATTTTTTGTTGTATTATTCCTCGATTAAAGCGTGGTTCTATAATACGCTTCGAAAATCGCTTAATACAAGTTAATTTTCCATCCTTTCCTAAACTGCGATTTCTCCTTGATACGTTTTACTAGTTTTAATCACAACCCTATTTTCAAATAAGACTTTCGCTGAGCTTTTCAAGCTAAATCAAATAAGGTTATTTGGGATGGTTCGTGCCGTAATCCCCATCCGTGTGCATACTATTTCTATAAGTAAGCCTAGGGGGTAAGTACGGGCACGGGGCGTGACACCCAACTAGGCTCTGAGATGTCGGGCACCCGAAGAATAGTGTCGTAGAATTTCTACACAATATCCATGGATATATAGCCTGTCCTATGAAGGAACAGTACCCAATCTGCGTGCTCGACCACCTCCGGAAGCATCTGATCCTCAAATCGAAGATCATTGAGATAAGCCAAGGCAATCTGTCACTCAATAATGATTGATCGGGACATAGTCACCACCTGATGCTGTGCCACAGATAGAGCTGGAGCTAGCTCGAGATCTACTTGGCTGCTGGAAGCCTCAGTATCCAAACGCGGACGCTTACTCATTTTTCTCAATCTACACAAAAGAGTTCGCACGGTTAGACAAGGTGTTCGCACTAAAGAAAACATTGATCGCACGGTTAAGACAACATTTGCACAGTTAGTCCCCTGTATGAATGGATGGCAAATATACAAAACATAGGATGAAAATGATGACATCTCCACCGAACACGTCCAAATAGCAAAAGATCGCCATCTGAACGGGAACAAAGAAAACAAATATTTAAAATAAAAATAAAAACGCGTTTGGACTACTTGGATAAGGTGCCATAACACATTCTAAAGGAAAACTTAAAATTCTACCATGACGTTTTCACCAAACACATCCGAATAGCGAGCGATTGTCGTCCGAACAAGGAACAAAGAAAAAACTATTCAAATTAATATAAACACGCGTCCGAACTACTTGGATAAAGCGTCTGGACACTTTCAAAATGACAACGTATCCCTTTTGAGATACTACTAGGCGTCTGAACGTCTACAAACAGCGTCCGGAAACATTGGTGAAGACGACCTAGTTAACTCAGCCATGGCAGCCTCCCTTTACCTCCCACACACTCCCAAATCTCTAGTAAATACACTCAAAACTATCTTAATTTTTTAACAAAAAATGGGATTTAAATTTCAAAAAAAAAATAATCAAAAAACACAATGTAGTATACAAAATATAGGATTGAAATTTTATACATAAAACTAAAAAAAAAAAACTAATTTTTACTGCTAAAATCATGAATAAAAGCTTACCTGGATGTGATTAGGGCCTCGAATGATGGAGTTTGTGTCAAGATTTGGGAAGAAAATATGTGAGGTTGAGAGTTTTTATAAAAAAAAACGGTGTAATTGAAAATGTCGAACTTGTTCATATTTGACAATCAGAGGACCCGTCTGGACGGGTGTCCCGCGTTTGGATGCTTTTCAGCACACATGGCCCAATGAATGTCCACCGCATTAAATTCCAAAATTTGAACCATTTTAAACTATTCGAAACATTAAAAGTTTCTGGACGATATTCTCCGGACATCGTACAATGTAGAAGCACACGTTTCGCTAAATAAACGTCACGGCCTGTCCAGAAGTGCTACAAAATGTCTGGATAGTGACAGCTATTTTCAATCGTCGCCTAGGTAAACACGTGTAAGCCATGCGACTGTTATATGACATCCGGACGGTATTGTCATCCGTTCCAACATTGTCGTTTCATCTTATGCGTCCGAACGTGTTGTTAAACTGTTCGGATACTTGCAATAGTTTTCAACTGTCGTCCTCATTAAACAAGTGTACGCCACGTGGTGCGATATAGACGTCCGGATGGATTTGTCGTGCGTTCCAACATTGTCAAATAATGTTATGCATCCAAACGCAATGTTAACCCGTATGGATGCATAACATATTAATTTAACATTACTTAATTCATTAATTGATTATGGATCCCAATTTAATGTATTTAAATCATTTCACTAACTAAATGTAATTTAGTACAAAATTTTAATTTATTTATTTATTTTATACTACTTTTTTACTACATAAAAAATATATATACTTAAGCATACTTTTTGTATTAATTTTCTGTTATAACTAATTATACTAACCGTTCGATTAACTTAACACTTATACTAATCATCCATTTAATTGTACTAATCATTTAAATTGTAATAAATTTAAACTAATGAAAAAACATAATTAATATAAAATATCAAACATAATCGAAATATCGAACGAAAAACACAATTATAAAGTCTAGTACAAGTCGGAGACTAACAATGCATAAGTAAATAATAGCCAAAAAAACATAAACCAGTGACTAGTCCAAATCACAAGCCAGACACTAACAAAGCAAAAGTCATACACTAGTCTGAATCACGACGACGAGCTGGCTGGTCCAGATCTTCTATGAGGGCGTCACGAACATGCTCCAACTGCTCCTCTATATTATCCACCGTTTGATGAGTGTTCAGAGCTATATCGAAATGGTACTGAGAGACTGGCACAACTGGGACACGTGTGCTGTCACAGAACTCAGTTCGTTCTGCAGAGCAATCACCTCTTTCCTCAGATCTCGAAATAGCAATCCTAAACTCAAGATGTTTGAGAGATCTCGAAACAAATCTCGAAATAGTAAAAATGTTTGAGAAAAAAGTTTGAGACAACAGATAATGAAAGTGTGATTTTGAGAAGTCTGCTAGGTTTTATGTGACAAGTTGGGCGTTCGCATGGTTTCCTTAGGTGTTCAGATGGTTCTCAATGGTTAGATTATCACATGGCCTAATCAAATTCAACATCATTAAATATGGTAGATTCAAAAATCTTCTAGAACTTACATCCGGATGGTATGAAGTGGTCCGGATAGTTTCGACATCACGTGTGTGAAGTATTGCAACGTGGAACCACACGATTTGCAAAAGAAGCATTCATACCTGTGTGGATATGTTTTTCAAATTCAAACGGGGTTATTTTTTTGCGTTGGAACGCTTGTGTATACATCCTAACATTATTGAGTATTCACGACGATTTTTAATGCGTCACTATGTGCTGACGATGATTATTATTGGGTAAAGTTGGTTCGAACATTGTCAAAATAACGTCTGGACAGACTTAAAAAATTTGTGACGATTCTAATCGTCACTTTGTTACGACGATTTGGATTTTGTCACCTAGATACACATCCGAACGGTGTGGTTCTAGATCCGGACAAGTGTTAACTATTTGTGATGATTAGCATCATCATGCATTTGTGAGGAGGTGTATATCGTCACACCACAAATCCGTCCGAACAGTTTTAGGACTTATTCAGACGGTTTTGGCGTTTCTAGATGATTTTGGCTGACGAAATTAATTTATTGTCAAGGAAAGGTGACTTTAGGTGACAAAATTTGGTTTGACACCCAAAAATTTGCCACCTAATGTCTCATTTCTTGTAGTGTTAGAGACAAATTATAAAAAGTTCACAGTTTGAGGTGGTCAATTATTAAAAAAAAAAAAATTGTAGCTTTAGAGAGTCATAAATTACAAATGAAGTAGTAGCTAATGTAGTATGATATAATTTGATTAATTAAATATATTAAAAAGATAAAGTGTTTATGAAAATTTATGCAAGAATTATATATTTATTATACATATATTTCTTTTTGCGTTTTAATTTTGTTCCTAATTGCCAACGCAAGCTTCAATTCCTCAAATTAATTTCTCATTTTCTGGCTACATATAATTTCTCATTTTCTGGCTACATATTATATTATTGAAGAAAAGGAAGAAGAAAAAGAAACAAACACTAGAAATCCAAGCCAGTCAAGTTTTCCAAACTTTGGACTAAACGAAATGCATGCGACGACCGATCCGACACGAAGAGAAAATATTTCAGTTCTACATTTACACTCTAAAGTAGAACGACTAGTAGAGCCCTCCACATGACAAAATTATTCCATTCAAACTTCATAGGAGGAGTTGACACGTTCGTACCCAGAAACCGCATGTATCCCATTTGCCCGGCCAAATCAAACTCCTTGGTCAACACGTAAGTCCTCATAGCCCACAACACCCAGTAGTCCAAAAAGACGGGTCACGAGCTGGCACTCGCGCACTATAAATAGCTTCTTCATGTACTCCTACTTCCTCACAAGCTCGAAAAAGATCTCGTTTCAGAGTATTCGAAACAAAACAAAGCCTCCCTCCACCTTTGATCTTGATCAAAACATTTATACAGTGCTCCAGCAACCTACAGCTAGCGCTTCTGAAGATGAATTACAGAAAGACGAGTACCATTTTGATTATCTTCGTCATCTTTGTGGCCATCTCGAACCATCCCGACGTTGAAGCAACCAGAGTGTTATCAGAGGACTTCGCGAGCACTAATCACCTCGACACGTACTCCGCCGTCTATGAGAAGGCGAAGCGTACCGTGGGGTTGTGGCTCGAGCGTTTGCCGTCCGGACCTAGCCCCCCTGGCGCTGGCAACTAGTTAGTTCATACTTTCAGAGGCTTATATATGGAAGTACACGGTTACATCGAAGGAAACAAGCATCAACGTGTTTCTGTGTTTCTATTCCTTTTTCTCTTTTATTCTTTTCCCCTCTCGTCGAGGGTATACTGTAGTTTTTTCTATCATAACTTAAAGAAACAAAGAAAGTACTGAAGAATAAATATTCTTTTATTTGATATATATTGTTCGTATTGTTTCTAGCAGCCAATACCCATTTTCTGTCTTGTTGATCTTTTGAGTTATGTTTAACTAGTACGCGTGGATGGACGTTTTTGCCTGATTGTCAAGCTAAAGATTCAGGCGCTAAACGATCCTAAATGATGTGATAGAAAGGAGATTGAATATGACAAATAAAATTCACCAAAATCAAAAGAATAAAGCAATTTGTGGTATTACGTGCGCAACGGCCATGGAAGTTCTCTCTCTGTCTCTCACTCCTTCTCTTCCAAATAATTTTGGTCACTGCTATCTCACCCGATCTCCCTTACTGGGTCGTTTACAACCTGATGCTAAAGTCCAAAGGCATAATAAACATAATTCTAGTCGCCTCAGCTCCCACCTACTCATATATAATTTACTACCAAATACACAAGACAAAATATCTGAATTATCTCTCTCTCTGATCTGTCTCCTTTCCCTTCGTGCATGTATATGCATGTGTCGATGTTTCATAATGAATATTAATTACTTTCTTTCTTTCGATATTTGTACGTAATAACAGACCTGCATATATTTATCAACTAGAGGATAGTACTCTAATCTTCAGTTTGATGCTTAATTTCATTTGTTTTTTCCGTTTTAATTGCTGCCTAATTAACCATGCACGCATAGCATGTGATCATGACAACCATAAGGTTATATATGGATTATTGTCCTAGAAATAATAAGTATTTGTTTTTGGTTAAGCGGTACATAATTAATTCGACAAAGCTCGTAATTTGGTAATTATTGTGGTGTAAATAAACAGACATTTATCTGTATATATACTCGTAGGAGGAGACATTGAACCATCAGAAAGAAAACATTTAGCAGGTCAAGCATAAATATATGTTCCTAGGTAATTAAGTGCGTATTACTAGTTTACAAAGGTCTAAGACGACAATCTTATTTAATATCATTTCAAAATTTTCAACTGAATATGATCTCATTTAATTAATTCAACGCTGGCTATTTTTTGCTTACGTTCGGTTGGAAAATCGTCCTTTGACCATCTAATGGAGTTCTATAAATTAATGACTTAAACTATACGCGATGATGTTATACAAAGAAAATCAAATCTTTGGAAATTAATTTTTTTCTCAAGAAAAAGGGTTAGATACCTTGAAACTACGGTCTTCCACTAATTGGGGAAGTACAGAAGTTCAAACGTGGACTGCCCACGAGTTTTTGTTTTTGTTTTTTTGCCTTGCAATTGCTTTTGACCAAATGGCAATTACCTGGCAAAACTTCGGCTTGAAATTTGAATTAGCTTATACATTGATATCATTAGAAATTACGTGACCACAAATGTCTTTTAAACAAAAGAAATTCAAGGCACTCCCTCTGTATCAGGTTTGGCTTTCCAAATTTGATCTACTAATTAATGGATTTAACATCACGAAAAAATATAGGTTTTTAAAACTTCTGGGACAAAAATAAAATTGTCCACATGGAAACGAGATACCGGAAATCTTGACAGCGTTTGAATTGACGTTTGATTTATACATTGAATGTGAAATTACGTGGTGAAAAATCCAAAAATGTCGTTTTTAATTTTTGCACTCCCTCCAGGTTTGGACATCTTTCCAAATTGATCTACTAATTAATGGATTTAACATCACGAAAAAATATAGGTTTTTTAAAACTTCTTTGGATTGATTTATGGGACAAAAATAAAATTGTTGGAAACGAGATACCCATTGTGCCAGTGATAATTTACAGTACTTTCGTAACAAGAAAGTCGGTCCAAATTTCATGACGTTTGACCCCATAATCAAATTTGGATTTTACAGAAAATTTCTTTGTCCACGTGAATGACCAAAATCACCCACCAATCAATATTGACTTAGTGTCATTAGAAAAGTCATGCCAATGATTAATGAATCAAAGGCGGAAAGTATGACTCTTCAGTTCCTTATTCAGTTGATATTTTGCTCTAGACCAAAGTATATATTGTTGTACGATAGGTCTACACTCGTTGAGCCTCTATTTAATAGAGTGATGGACTTTGTCATTAAAGTAGTAACCTTAAGCAAACGAGTGGGTGCAATGTCAAAGTACATGCATTGAATGAGATCAAATATAAATACCTTCTGGAAGTGATCACTGATGTTGAAAAGGTACTCAGCACAATTGGTTTATTGTATTCTTAGACCTGAGAGGTTTATACAGATCAATTTATCGTATACTTGTTCTTTGGCCTAGTTATTTGGTGATAATATTTCTAGGTCAAAGATTCCAGATAACGTTGGGTCTTGTAGATAATAAAGAATATAATTGTGCGTTCACAATTAGTAGAAGCCTAATAAAGAACTTTTTCTACGATTGAATCTTCAATCTACGATATAAACATAAAATTAGTAGAATCTTCAATCTTCAATATAAACCTAAAAGAATATTTCTATTTCTGCGATCACAATTAGTAGAAGATCACGATTATGGGAATTCCCCAGTTTTTCATATGATCTTACGGTCGAGATCTGACAACGCTCCCACGCTATATCACAGCTAGGGTTCAAAAACTATCAGAACATTTAGGCTGCTTTATTATGAAATCAATGACTCAAGATGTAAGATCAACAATACCTAAAGATAATCGAAGATTGAAAATTGAAAATTCAATCGCAGAAAAAGTTTAAAATCGTTTGTCAGATCAAGTAAGTATAATTTTCTGCAATCAAACTTTCAAGACCCAGATAAGCAATCTAGCTCTCCTCCAAGAACACACAATCCTCGTTTTACTTTTACTCGTAGAGAAAAAGAAGTCCATAAGCAATCACATCTGCTCAGAGCATTTTCAAAGATGAGTTTCCGAAAGACCAGCTCCACAGCTTTGATTATATTTGTCATTTTGGTGGCCATCGTGTGCCACAGTGGTGGGGTCGACGCGACTAGAGTGTTAAAGTGTTGAACGAAGATTTCGCAGGTACGGTGCTAATCATCTCCAGAAATACTCAGCCCTTTACGAGAAAGCAAAGCACACCATCACCATGGGTTATTGGCTCCAACGGTTGCCTTCAGGACCCAGTCCTAGAGGTCCTGATCACTAGATCGTAACTCTGTGAATTATGCCTCTTCTGACTGCTTGGTCACGCCCCGTAAATTAACCACTAGATCATGTACATTGAATTATAGGAGCACGTACGTTTGAATGTAAATGAAACTCTTTTATTCATTCAGATAATTAATAAGTGATAAGCATCGATTACCTGCTTATTCTCATTGGAAATCACTAGTGAACTATATACGTTTATTATTTATCTTCTTAGAGTTATTAAAGTGCCTTTTGCTTTGAACTCATTTATTTTTTAATTTATTTCATGTTAGGGAATATACTTTACGGAAATAATCTATTTCTTCATATGAATGTAAACTAAACTTTTAGAATAAGTAATAATTTTAAATGGTAAAGATTCTAATCAAATTCAAGACATGCTTGTCTCCGTGGCATTTCACCCCAACTTTAAATGATATTGGTCTCACACATCATAAATAGAGTTGAAATGGGAAATAGAAGGTATATATTAGTACAAGCTCATTGTTTTTTCAAATTCACATCCTGTTTCTCTATGATATTAATCAAATGTGAGCTGCGTCTTCATATTGTTTTTTGGTTGTTAACTGCATGAAAGCATTTCTAATCAGTACCTTTGTGATGCCATCATAGTGTAGTTCGACAAATCTTGTGGGTACTCTTGGTATGACTCTAAGATGTGCCACCATGCTACGAGAGTGTTGAGGTGGCTACAAGAACATCATGATAGGGATTAATGAAGAGGCTACAATAGTTGTATCCTTGTGATGCCATCATGGTCTAGTAAGATTTCGAGTCTCAGCTGATGAAATTGGTTCCATTGATCTTTACGCGAGGATGATGGAAGGGCTAGCGTATGTTGAAAGAGAATAATAAAGGGAAAATGAGAATTTTCAGAAGGTTTCTTGATTGTCATATTCACTCGTACAATAAAGGGTAAAAGGGGTGCACAGTGCCATTATCTCAATAGATTGGGGGAAAAAGTGTATTTTTTTGGAGGGGTAAAAGGGGTATAAAATGTCACCATGAGTCATGTGTGTGTCATGTGCCTGCCTTTCCCTCTAAAATAATGAAACTCTTGACGTCGGGGTACAATATATAAGTAGGTGGTAGTTGGAGGGGAGGGTGAAATGTCACTAAATCAATAATATGGGGTGCAAAGTATCAATATGCCATAGTTGGTGGGCAAAAAATGTATTTTTCCTATTTATATATATTATATATATGGGAGTGTCTTAAAAGAAGGTGATACTCACAAAGTATGTTCCGAAAAAAATTAAGACGGTGCAATATATATGTTTTGTTTATGAGTGGAGATTGTAATTAAATACAATCTAGATTATCCTTTACCCCGTAATTTAAACTACTAATTTTTTACTTATAATTTGCCTTCGAAAATTACTATTCTTCACATTTGACCTAATTCAATTATATATCATTAATTCTTTGAAATGGATAGGATAGAAAATTACTTATAAAAAAGAAAAAGAAAAAAGGATAGGATAGAAAAGTAGACAAGCGACATGATGTTAGTGGTTGCATATCATGAATATTAGGAGATAAATTATAAAAAGTTCACAGTTTGAAGTGGTCAAGTATATAAAAAAAAAAAATGGTAGCTTTAGAGAGTTATAAATTACAAATGAAGTAGTAGCTTAATGTAGTATATTATAATTTGATTAATTAAATATATTAAAAAGATAAAACGTTTGTTAAAATTTATGATAGAATTATATATTTATTATACATATATTTCTTTTGGCGTTTTTGCTCCTAATTCCCAACGCAGGCTTCAATTCCTCAAAATAACTTCTCATTTTCTGGCTACATAATATATACTTGAAGAAAAGGAAACAAACACTAGAAATTCAAACCAGTCAAGTTTTCCAAACATTGGACTAAACGAAATATGCATGCGACCGACCCGAGACGAAGAGAACAAATTTCAGTTCTACATTTACTCTCTTAAAGTAAAACGACCAATAGAGCCCTCCAAAATTATTCCATTCAAACTTCATAGGAGTTTACCCAGAAACCGCATGTATCCCATTTGCCCAGCATAATCAAACTCCTTGGTCAACACGTAAATCCTTATTGCCTACCCAAACACCCGGTAGTCCAAAAAGACGGGTCACAAGGCACTCGCGCACTATAAATAGCTTATTCACGTACTCCTACTTCCTCACACACATCCTCGACCTCACAAAAGATCTCGTTGCAGAGTATTCGAAACATAACAAAGCATTCCTCCACCTTTCTTGATCAAAACATTTATACAGTGCTCCAGCAACCTACAGCTAGCGCTTCTGAAGATGAATTACAGAAAGACGAGTACCCTTTTGATCATCTTCGTCATCTTTGTGGCCATCTCGAACCATGCCGGCGTTGAAGCAATCAGAGTGTTATCAGACGATTTCGCGAGCGCTAATCACCTCGACATGTACTCCGCGGTCTATGAGAAGGCGAAGTGTGCCGTAGGGTTGTGGCTCGAGCGTTTGCCATCCGGACCTAGCCCCCCTGGCGCTGGGAACTAGTTAGTTCATACTGTCAGAGGCTTATATATAGAAGTACACGGTTATATCGAAGAAAACAAGCACCAACGTGTTTCTGTGTTTCTATTTCTTTTTTGCATTTATTCTTTCCCCCTCTCGTCGAGGGTATACTGTATTTTTTTCTATCATGGTTTAAAGAAACAAAGTAAGTACTGAAGAATAAATATTCTTTAATTTGATATATATATAGTTCATAGAGTTTCTAGCCAGTACCCATTTTCTGTCTTGTTGATATTACAGGATGCACAATCCACATCAGTTACTACATCAGCAGCCACATCAGTATCCCTCTCTGCCATATTATATCGAGGGGCACATCAGCATTCTGTTTCTTCTTTTCCTTCTTTATTTACGTGTACTTGTCTTTTAGACTTTAGATAAGGACCTTTTAGTCTTTACAGAGTTAGAATCATTCTTTCATTTGTTCGTTTTACTCTGTACAAAGGCAGGCTTTTCTGCTCCACGAAAGCAATAGACAGAATATTCACAAAATCTGTTCCGTCGTCTTCTTCCTATAGCCGAACCTTCTTTCCATTTCTTACATGGTATTAGAGCTTCAATGGCTGCCAATCAAGAAGATGATGTACTCGTTACCAACCAAGAAGAGGATGTTGCTGTTACTTCTCCCACCAATCCTTACTCTAATCTGAACGATCCCTCTAATCCCTATCGTTTGGAAACCTTTGATAACCCAGGCACTATCCTGGTCACAGAATATCTCACCACTGAAAATTATTCCACTTGGTCACGCTCTATGCAGAGAGCTCTCCGCGCCAAGAACAAGATTAACTTCATTAATGGGACTTTACCCAGACCTTCTCCTGATGACTCTCTGTTCAACTGTTGGGAGAGATGTAATGACATGGTAGTATCTTGGCTGCAGAACTCCATCGGTATACCTCTCAGATCTAGTGTGGCGTTTGTTGACGATGCTTGAGAGATCTGGAATGAGCTGCGAGATCGCTTTTCTCAGCAAAACGGTCCTCTGATCTACGAGCTTAAGAAAGCTCTATCACACTTGATGCAAGGAGATGATACCGTGAGCATCTATTACAGTAAATTGAAGACTCTTTGGGACGAATTATCTGTTTATGACCCTTTGCCCAATTGTAGCTGTGGGAATCTGCGTAATCTCACTGATAGATACCAACATGACTGCGTAATCCAATTCCTTATGGGATTGCACGACTCCTATTCCAATATGAGTGATCAGGTGATGTTGATTGAACCTCTACCTACTATCAATAAAGTCTTCTCCTACATACAACAGCAAGAACGCCAACGTCAAGTAATTTCTAGTAGCTCAGGACTTAATACAATGGCTCTCTTTACCCGAAAGAACACTGGATAGCACAAGGGTAACAACAGGACACCATCGACTTTTAAGAAGGATAAACCGTATTGCACACATTGCAAGATACCTGGACACTCTCTTGAAAATTGCTTTAAGATCGGTAACGCAGATCCTCCAATCTGCTCTCACTGTGACATGACCGGACATACTATGGAGAGATGCTACAAACTCCATGGCTATCCACTTGGACACAAACTCTACAACAGGACCAAGAGCAATGGTATTTCTGCAAACCAAGTGGATGGACAGCCCCCTTTTGAATCTGCAGAGGACTTTGATGATCTTGTTTCATTGACAAAAGGACAGTACCAAGAACTTTTGGCTTTACTACACTCGAAGGACTCTACAGCTTCTCCTTCAGCCAATCAACTCCAAACCATCACTCACAAAAATCTGAAACATTGCCCTGCCATGTCCGGTATCTCTACTTGTTTATCTGTTCACCACACACATACTCATGATATTTCCAACACATCCTAGATAATCGATACAGGAGCTATAGACCATATGGTCTGCAGTACTTCGTTACTCACATCTGTCACTTCTAGAGCATCATATTCTGTCAAACTTCCCAATGGAGATCTTGTTTCAGTCTCACATATAGGCACCGTACAGCTCACTGACACTATTTGTTTACAAAATGTGTTATGTGTACCTGCTTTTAATTTCAATTTGCTGTCAGCCCAAAAACTATCTGAACACATGCATTGTTGCCTAGTTTTCTTACCGAATATTTGCTTCATTCAGGACCTTGCCTCTTGGATGACGATTGGGAAGGGTAAGGTTGCACATGGCCTCTAGACTTGCAGAAGGAGAAGGTGCTGCCCACTGACCTTGTGACTGCTCTTTCAGTTCTTTCTCCACAAAATTCATCTGTTTTTCCTTCGGTTGCAGCTGCTTCTACCTTTGATTTATGGCATTATCGCCTTGGTCATCTTTCCACTTCTAGACTCAAACTTATAGATGATCCTCTTGTCTTTTCTAAGTCACAGAATATGTCTCCATGTTTTATTTGCCCTTGGCAAAGCAACAGAAATTACCTTTCAATGATAGCACTCACCTTTCCTCCTCTCTTTTTGAATTGGTACATATTGACTTGTGGGGGCCATGTTCTGTGATGGCATATGATAGATCTCGGTTTTTCCTTACCATAGTAGAAGATTTGTCTAGATGCACTTGGACTTACATGCTCAAAGCAAAATCTAATGCTAAGCATTGTTTACAGTCCTTCTATACCCTAGTTGAGACACAGTTCAATACCAAAATTAAG
The DNA here is from genome assembly GCA_003952965.2 of Morella rubra. Lineage (NCBI taxonomy): Eukaryota > Viridiplantae > Streptophyta > Magnoliopsida > Fagales > Myricaceae > Morella > Morella rubra. The sequence continues at coordinate 6,100 of RXIC02000265.1, read as the reverse complement.
ATTATACGCAGTGATAATGGGCTGAAATTTCATCTCCCTGATTTTTACTCTCAAAAGGGAATTATACACCAACGCACTTGTGTAGAAACACCCCAACAAAATGGGATCGTAGAGCGCAAACACCAGCATATTTTACAAGTTGCTAGGTCCCTTAAGTTTCAATCGGGTCTCTCTTTGAAGTATTGGACAGATTGCATCATGAGTGCCACCTATCTTATTAACCGCATTCCCACTCCTTTACTTCACAACAAATCCCCTTTTGAAGTTCTTTTCCAAGAAAAACCAACTTATGCCCATCTCAGAGTCTTCGGTTGCTTAGCGTTTGCCACCACTCTTAGCCAAGGTAGAACCAAGTTTGATCCTAGAGGAAGAGCTTGTGTTTTTATTGGTTATCCCTTTGGAGTGAAGGGTTAACAAACTCCTTGACCTTGCCACCCGTACCATTTTCCTTTCACGAAATGTGGTTTTTCACGAGACCATATTTCCTCTTAAATCTAGCCATGACAGTTCCACTTCTTCCTCTCAAAATCATGTTTTCACCAAATCATTACCGGATTCTATTGCTTATCCTTTTACTTCTTCTCAACCTCCTCCACCTACTACAGAGTCTATTAAACCCATTACAGATACATCATCACCTTTGTCATCTTCACATATTCCAACTATACATGCTGATATTTCATCTCTACCATCCCCTCATGTTCCTGGCACCAATGCCTCTTCTGCATCTCCTATGCCTAACTCTTCTACACCCGAAGTCTCACCTGTTGCATCTCCATCCTCACTTATCTCTTCACCTACAACTGTCCCTCTTACCGTAGCTCCACTTCCACCCCCACTTCGGCGTTCCACTAGAATCAGATCAGCACCTCAATTTCTGCAAGATTTCCACTGTCAGCAGGCTATGATCAACCTTCTTTTGCAATCTCTCTCCAAGCCACAGTTAGGTACCTCTTTTCCTTTATCTCACACTCTTTCCTATCATAAATTATCTTCCAAATTCAAGGCTTTTAGCACTTCTATCTCATCCCATGTTGAACCCACCGTTTACCATGAAGCTGTAAGATTCCCTCAGTGGCGTAAAGCCATGAGTTCTGAACTCTCTACCCTCAAACTCAATAAGACATGGGTTCTCACTGACCTTCCAGTAGGTAAAGATGCAATAGGATGCAAATGGGTCTATAAAATCAAATATCATGCGATGGCAGCATAGAGTTACAAGGCCCACCTTGTGGCCAAAGGTTACACCCAACAAGAGGGTATTGATTACCATGAGACATTCTCTCCCGTTGCGAAATTAGTGACGGTTCGATGTCTCTTAGCTGTAGCTGCAGTAAAAGGGTGGTATCTTCAACAATTTGATGTTCAAAATGCATTCCTTCATGGCACTTTGGATGAGGCAGTGTACATGAAATGCCCTCCTGGTTACTCTCAAGGAAAACCTCATCAAGTTTGTCATTTACTCAAGAGTCTTTATGGCCTCAAGCAAGCCTCTCGTCAATGGTATTCTCAGTTCTCCTTTGCCCTCATTCAGTTTGGCTTTACACAGTCCAAGTCAGACTATAGTTTGTTCACCGATGTCACGGGTTAGTCATTTACCGCCCTCTTAGTGTACGTTGATGACATCATTGTTGCAAGCTCACATTTGGACCCTATTCATTCCCTTCAAACCTTCTTAAGTGATCAGTTCAAAATCAAGTCCCTTGGAGAGCTTAAATATTTTTTAGGACTTGAGGTAGCTCGATCTGGCCTTGGGATTCACATCTGCCAGCGCAAATATGCTCTTGATATTCTTGCAGATGCTGGCGCTCTTGGTTCACGTCCTGTCAAAATTCCCATGGATCCAAATCTTCATCTCAGCAAGTCTTCGGGTACACCTCTTGCTGATGCTACTGCTTATAGACGATTAATTGGCCATCTATTGTACCTTACTATCACCCGGCCTGATATTAGTTTTGCTGTTCATAATCTCAGTCAATTTATGAGCTCTCCTACTGATGTGCATCTCCTTGCTGCCAATAAGGTTCTCCGTTATTTAAAGGGTGCTCCTGCACAGGGCTTATTATTTCATGTTTCTTCCACCCTTCATTTGCGTGCATATTGTGACTCGGACTGGGCTTCATGTCCCGATTCGTGACGATCTGTCACAGGTTACTCGATCTTCCTTGGTAGCTCATTGGTATCCTGGTGTTCTAAGAAACAAAGCGTGGTTTCTCGCTCCTCCGCTGAGGCGGAATACCGTGCTATGGCCAGCACATGTTCTGAGCTTACCTGGTTGCGTTTTCTGCTCCATGGTTTTTGCATTTCTCCTTCTCTGCCAACTGATCTCTTCTGTGATAATCAGGCCGCGTTGCACATCGCTGCCAACCCCGTTTTTCACGAACGCACGAAGCATATCGAGTTGGACTGTCATCTTGTTCATGATCAACTTCAGGCCGGTCTCATTCGTACTGCTCATGTTCGCACTGGATCCCAAATTGCAGACATGTTCACTAAGGCTCTTCCTTCTCATATCTTCTTTTCACATCTTGGCAAGCTGGGAATAGAAAACCTCTACTCTCCAGCTTGTGGGGGCGTATTACAGGATGCACAATCCACATCAGTTACTACATCAGCAGCCACATCAGTATCCCTCTCTGCCATATTATATCGAGGGGCACATCAGCATTCTGTTTCTTCTTTTCCTTCTTTATTTACGTGTACTTGTCTTTTAGACTTTAGATAAGGACCTTTTAGTCTTTACAGAGTTAGTTAGAATCATTCTTTCATTGTTCGTTTTACTCTGTACAAAGGCAGGGTTTTCTACTCCACGAAAGCAACAGACAGAATATTCACAAAATATGTTCCGTCATCTTCTTCCTATAGCCGCACCTTCTTTCCATTTCTTACAGTTGATCTTTTGAGTTTTGTTTAACTTGTACGAGTGGATGGACGATAAACGATTGTCAAGCTAAAGATTCAGGCGATAAACGATCCTAAATGATGTGGAAATTATTTGTGATATTACGCAACGGCCATATTGGAAGTTCTGATCTCTCTCACTCCCTCTCCTCCAAAAAATATTTGTCACTGGAATCTCACCAGATCTCCCTTACTGGGTCGTTTAAAACCTGAGCTAAAGTCCAAAGGCATCATAAACATATTTCTAGTCACCTCCCACTACTCATATATATATATATATATATATATATATATATTTATATAATTTACCACCAAATACGCAAGACAAAATATCTGAATTATCTCTCTCTCTCTCATTTGTCTCCTTTCCCTTCGTGCATGTGTTGATGTTTCGTGATGAATATTAGTTTCTTTCTTTTGATATTTGTACGTAATAACAGACCAGCATATATTTATCAACTAGAAGCTACTCTGATCTTTTGATAAAGTCTAGTTTTGATTCTATGCTCTTTGGTAATTATGATGGTGTAAATAAAGAGACATTTATCTGTACACGTGTAGGAGGAGACATTGAACCATCAGAAAGAAAATATATATATTTTAGTATGTAAAGCATAAATATATATATTCTTATTTAATATCATTTCAAATTTGTCAACTGAATATTATAAGGATAAAGCCCTAAAAATCATTTGTCTGAATGATAGTTATTTAGATGTCACGTGTTTATATTTAATTATTGGGTAATATGATGTGACATAAGATGTTATATAGATATTATTGAGTGACATTGTAGAAAATTCATGCCAATGATTAATGAATCAAAGGCGGAAGTATGACTCTTTGGTTCCTTGTTCACTTGATGTTTTGTTCTAGACAGAGGTACAATTGATGTACGATAGATCTACACTTGTTGCGCCTCTATTTAATAGGATGGTCTTCATCATTAAGATAGTGACCTTAAGCAAACAAGTGGGTGCAATGTAAGAGTACATGCACTGAACGGATCAAATATGAATACCTTCTGGAAGTGATCACTGATGTTGAGAAGGTATTCATTATAGTTGGTTTATTGTGTACTTAGACCTGAGAGGTTATATGGATCTATTTGTTGTGTACTTGTGCTTTGACTGAGAGTCATTTGGTGATGATCTTTCAAGGTCAAAGATTCCAGATAATGTAGGGTCTTGTACACAATAAGTGAGTTTGTATAAATGCTAAATAAAATCCACCAGTCTCTTGATGAGACAGTATATTCAATATATCTGTATAGGGTTGGAGTAAAAAAAAAAATCTATTGGCCAATAATATTTTGTGAAAATGTTTTCGAAATTAATATATATATTTATTTGTGAAATTGTTCTCGAAATAATTGATAGTCCAACGAGTTATAGATTGTGAATTATATGGATAAGGGACTTAATGAGTGATATGATTCCGGTTCTATTGACTCATGTGGAATATAGAATTGTTAAAGGATAAATAAACAAAATTATTAGCAAAAAGATTTCACAAATCAATCTCAAATACTCGGGGTAAATTGTGATATGTTAATGGACATGATTACAATTAGTAGAAGCCTAAAATTCTGAATAAAATAATATAAGAGAGTTAATGGAAAAAGAGTTTTTCCATGTGATCCTACGGCCGAGATCTGAGATCCCTAACGATTCACGCTATATGACAGCTAGGGTTCAGAAAAAGACTATAAGATATTTTTTCTAGACAGTTGGCCATTATGACTTTGAGAAACCCTGTGACGGTTGTGAGGCGTGGAAAGGAAAGAGGCAGAACATTTAAGCTGCTCAGTTGTGAAATCAAAGACTCAAGGTGTGAGATCAACAAGACCTGAAGATTATCGAAGATTGGAGATTCAATCGCAAGATCGTTTGTCAGATCAAGTAAATATAATTTTCCGCAGGAAACTTTCAAATATCTCATGTACTTCAACGCTATCTATTTTCTTACGTTTGATTAAAGGAAATCGTCCTTTGACCATCTAATGGAGTTCTATAAATTAATGACTTAAACAATGCGCGATGATGTTATATAACAAAGATAATCAAATCTTTGGAAATTAATCTTTTCTCAAGGAAAAGGGTTAGATACCTTGAAACTACGGTCTTCCACTAATTGGAGAAGTACAAAAGTTCAAACGTGGACTACCCACGAGTTTTTGTTTTTTGCCTTCCCATTAATTTTGACCAAATGGCAATTACCTGGAAAAACTTTGGCTTGAAATTTGAATTAGCTTATGCACTGATATCGTAAGAAATTACGTGGAGCAAATCAAGAGGCCACAAAATGTCGGGTTTTTTTTTAACATAACAAAAGAAATTCAAGGCATTCCCTCTGTATCAGGTTCCGTCTATTCTGGTCCAATTTTGTTGTACTGGATGAATTTAATGTCACGACAAATATCCAAATAGAAGTGATGTCTAATTTTGATCACTTCAATTTGGATTGATTTATTTAAAAATTATTTGACATAAAAATAAAATTGCCCACATGGGAACGAGATACCAGAGATAGTTGGGCCAGCTGACACTCTAATAAGACCCGCAACTCAGTTCAAATTCTGTGACGTTTCCCTTAATTATAACTTGCCCACATAATCAAATTTGGACTTTTCCTACTACTTCTTTGTCCACGTGAATGACCAAAATCACCCGCCAATCGATATTGACTTGGCGTCATTAGAAAGAGCAATTTAGTAAATTAAAACGCTTAGATTTCCTGTCCTTTGACCCATTTAGTCTTTGAAGCCGACGTATAAGCGGAACCCAAGCAAAACCAAGTCCCTCATATTTCACCCTCCGCGACTAATTTCAAAAGCCCTTAGTCAACAAGTAAGCCCCCCGGAAAGCCCACCACAACCTCGAGTCCAAGGAGAAGAATCACGCGAAGTACTCCATTTCATATACAAATATACCAGCTTGCAGGCTCTCATTTTTTCAAAAGCAATCACAATCTGCTCAGAGCATTTTCAAAGATGAGTTTCGGAAAGACCAGATCCGTACAGCTTTGATTATATTTGAGGGAAAATACACTTTTCACCCACAAACTACCGGAGTAGTGACACATTGCACCCCAAACTACCATCTTTAAGACATTGCACCCTCAAACTACCAATGTTATACATTTTGCACCCGAAACTACCCACTTTAACACATTACACCCCCAACTACTAATATTAAAT
>RXIC02000262.1:0-20905 GCA_003952965.2 Morella rubra | reverse complement strand
TTGGACTTCCTTTTGAAATATTTTTGCTTCTGATTTTTCAGATTGACTTTTAGCTGGAATGCATTTCCTAAAGAGGCTTCACTCCTTCTGTCAATTCTTTGTTCATGGGCATTTAATGATCCCATCAACTCAGTGACAGTTAACTTTGAAAGATCCCTGGATTCTTCGCTTGCAGCAACCACATGGTCATATTTTTCTGTCAAGCTAATCAAGATCTTCTGAACAATTCTTGCATCAGACAGCTCTTCTCCATAAGCACACATCTGATTTACAACCTCAATGAGTCTGGAGCAATAGTCTTTTGCAGTCTCCGAATCTTTCATCTTGAGGTTTTCAAGTTCTCTTCTTAGCCCTTGAAGCTTGATTGTCTTGACTTTTGCATTTCCTTGAAACTCCTGCTGCAGAATCTCCCAGGCCTGCTTTGAAGTTGTTGCTCTCATCAATCTTGGAAAGATTGCTTCACTAACAGCTTGCTGCAGAGTAAACAAGGCTTTAGCATCTCTTTACTTATCAATCTTGTTTTGGGTTGATTTTGAAGTGCCTTCTACAACAGCAAAAACGCCACTTTCAAAAACATCCCAAAGATCAAGTGACAAGAAGAGAATCTTCATCTTGATACTCCAATAATCATAATTTTCACCACCAAATATAGGAACTGTGGTAGAAGAACCAAGAGCAGCCATAACACCCTTTACAGATCGAAGAAGCTCTGATACCAAATGTTGGAATATGAAAAGAGCAGATTGATGTTTGTTAAAAAAACAGAGTATACATGGAGAACTTTCAACCAAAGAACTGCTTTGATTGATTCTAGATGTTCTACTGATTACACATCCAAGAATACAGATTTATAGGCTTCTTTGAAAAACACAGAACATTAATCAAAACTATTTCCAAGAAGCTCATTAACAGCGTAAGCTAAAAATAACAAACTAGACTAAAAATAGCCTTTATTGAAAAACTGCATCATCAATACGCATCAGCTTCAATAAGAACATCATCGTGGACCGTTGTTCTTAAGTTGAATGGTACTGGTGGGAATACTCGCAGGGACTCGGTTAGAGCTTCGTGTAGATAATGGAGTTTCTTAAGCTCCTCGTAGCTGAAAATCCCCTGCTCTTTTTCGGCACCAACGCTAATTCCGTCTGGATTAAATACGAGCAGTGCTGATGGCCGGATATCAGCCAGAAGAACCATGTCGAGGCCGTGGATGTCGTGTCTCTTCCCGCCAGTATGAAACTTAGACTATGTCTCTCAAGAACTTCCTCTTGTGTTCTTCATTTTGAAAGGACACGTTCAAGCTGGAGAACATGAATCTCGATAGCAGATCTTGATCTTTACGTGTTTTTTCAGAATCCCCTTCTTTGGACCGATTGATCTCCATGGCGTAGTGGTTGATCACTTATGGCTTCTTTATATCTTTTCTCGGGGCCTATGTTGAAAAATCTTTTCAGCTTCCATAAAGAGGTCAACGATGATAGAAACCTTGATGCGCTTATGTCCACAGCATCATCAAAAGCTTTGACAAAGTTGGAGCTGGGAAGATTTTGATATATGTTGTCAGAGGTCAACCATGCGGGGTTCACACCAAACGCGACGTGGCAAATGCTATCAAAAGTGAATCTTTGTAATATGTCTTGGAGGTCGATCACTCTGTTCTCGTCGCAAGCATCAGAGAGGTAAGGAATGAGGCGATCTGAGATTTCGGAACTGACGGTCTTGGCGTTACTTAGCTTAGCTGGCTTTATTTTCCTGTAATAACTGTCTTCGTTTAGTTGTAACAGTTAGTATAGCCGAGGTCTTATATATATAGTCGAGGTCAGCAGAACACTCATTGGACATTGAAATATAATATTCGTGTCATTCAATATACAACTGAAGCATTCCAGAACCTTCTCTCTCTTCGTCTCTCTTCCTTCTCCACAATCAACATGGTATCAGAGCATTGTCACGCTCTTCTTGCACTCTGTTTCTTGAAAGCTTTGCTGTAGTGTTGCTAGTTGACTCGATCCATGTCTGGTGAAGAAATTGAAGTTCCAAATTCACCAAATCTTCCAAATCCCCAAAATCTTCCAAGTCTTCTGATTTGCAATCAAGATTCAATGACTGACAGTGCATACATCATCACATTAGGTGATACCTCAAATGCACCGATTGTGTCTCCACCTCTTAATGGTAAAAACTATTACTCTTGGAGTCGGGCTATGCTGATGGCTATAGGAGCTAGAAATAAGTTTGGTTTTCTGGATGGTAGTATACCTCAGCCAGCTTCTAGTGATCCGAATTTTAGCAATTGGTATAGATGTAATCTCATGGTGTCTTCTTGGATCTGTGCTTCGGTTTCACCAGAAATCGCACAAAATATCTTGTATATCGACTCGGTAGAAAAGATGTGGAAGTTGCTCAAGGAACGATTTGAACAGAGCAATGAACCACGAATTGTTTAGTTGTAGCAGGCTATCAATGGCATTTCTCAAGGACAAACTTCTGTTAGTGAGTATTTCACAAGATTAGAATCCCTATGGAATGAGTTCCATAATTTTCTCCCTTACTGACTTGCACATGTGGTGTTTGTAATAATTACACTTGTAAGGTTTTGAGAATCATTGCTGAAAGAGAAGAAAAGCAATTAACGATGATTTTTCTAATGGGATGACTTATCTTCCCATTCGTGGACATATTCTGTTAATGAAACCTTTTTCCTACCTTGAACGAGATGTATTCTCTGATTATTCAAGAAGAACGACAAAGGAGCTTCATTCGTGGTCCTTCATTTGCTCATGAGAACATTGCTATGATGACTTCTTCGGATGTTATTGCTGCTACAGTTCCTCGAAGGAATTTTGGTTCCAAAGAATGCCTGATCTGCACTTATTGTAACCGAAGAGGACACACTCGTGAGAAGTGTTTCAAGTTGCATGGATACCCTCCAGGTTGGGTACCTAAGAAAAGTTCATCTGCTGATTCTCGTCCTCAGCCATCCCAGCATGCAGCCCACCAAGTAACAGCCCCGCAGGAAATTTCTTCAAATTCTGCAATTTCACAAGAGCAGTTGCAGCAGCTTCTCACTCTTCTTCAATCTCAAGTCAAGCTTGAAACTTATTAAGCCTTCTGCCATCTCCTGAAAATCTACCTTCAACGTTTGCTATGGCATGTAGCTCTTTTCCTTCTCCTAATTCCACACATACTTGGATTGTTGATAGTGGAGCAACCGACCACATGGTCTGCTCTCTTTCTCTCTTTTCCACAATTACGAAGCCTTTACATGCTCAAGTCAGTCTACCTAATGGTCATTCAGCTGCGGTTACACACATTGGATCAATCATTCTTTCTCCAAATTTAACACTACATAATGTTCTTTGTGTTCCTTCCTTTACCTTCAATTTGATTTCTATCAACAAGCTCACTTCAGCCTTTCATTTAGCCATGATTTTCTTGTCTAACAAGTGTCTTATACAGGACCTACATGCTTCGAAAACAATTGGAGTGGCTAATCAAAAGGATGGCTTATACTTGCTTCAATCCGGTTCTATTTGTCCTTCTCCTTGTTCTTTACATTCTGTCAATAATGTTGCTTCTACAACATGGCACAATAGATTAGGTCACATGTCTTTTTCCCGAATGACTCTCTTAAAAGATGTCATACCTAATGTACATAATCTCAAAAAAGATGCTTGTGAAATTTGCCCTTTAGCAAAACAACATCGTTCTTCATTTCCATCAAGTTCCATTCATACTACTCTTCCTTTTGTGCTCATTCATTGTGATATTTAGGGTCCTTTTGCATTAGCCACTAATAATGGTCATCATTTTTTTTTTACTATTGTGGATGACTATACTCGATGCACTTGGTTGTACCTTATGAAATTCAAATCCGAAACTCCAAGTTTCATCACTTCCTTTTTTAGCTTAGTTGAAACTCAATATCATTCTAAAATTCAAGTTCTTAGATCCAATAATGGATTTGAATTTAACATGCCTTCTTTCTATTCTTCTAAAGGGGTTATCCATCAAACTAGTTGCCCCTACACACCTCAACAAAATGGGGTTGTAAAGCGCAAACATCAACATCTCTTGACATTGCACGCGCTATTCGTTTCAATCCAATGTTCCTTTAAAGTTTTGGGGTGATTGTGTTATGACTGCCACATATTTGATTAATCGCACCCCTTCCCCTTTGCTTGGCAATAAATCTCCTTATGAGATGCTATATAATGTCAAGCCTTCCTACTCTCATCTACGCTCTTTTGGTTGTCTTTGTTTTGCCACCAACACTACTCCTCACAAACCAAAAGTTGCTGCCTGTGCCCACAAGTGTGTTTTTGGGTTATTCCTTTACAAACTTCTTAATCTTGAAACCCATTGTATTTTTGTTTCAACAGATGTCATTTTTCATGAATCCTCATTTCCCTTCAAAGATTATTCTATTGTTTTCTCTCCTCCCTCATCTGATTTTGTTCTTCCTTATTCAGCCCTGATTTTACTTCTATTTCTGATCCATCTCCCAAATCTCCACCACCTGCCAATACTTCTTCTTTTGTTCCTGCCTCTCATGAACTTACACCAGATCATCATTTCTTCTCCTCCTAGAAGATCTACTCGTTCTAGGCATCCTCCTTCTTACCTACAGAACTATCACTGCCAATTAGCTCACTCTTTTGACAATTCACTCCACTCGGTTTCTTTGCCTCAAGGTTCTCGTTTGGCAGTTGATTTAGCAAGGTATATTTCTTATTCCAAACTTTCTCCTTCTCATCAAGCTTTTACTTTAGCCATTTCTTCTCATCCCGAACCCAAATCTTATAAAGAGGCTGCTCAACATCCCAAATGGCAAGATGCCATGCTTGCTGAAATGTCAGCTCTTGAGAATAACAACACCTGGGTTGTTACTGATTTGCCTAATGGTAAGGAGGCTATTGGATGCAAATGAGTTTATCGTGTGAAGTATAAGGCTGATGGTTCAGTGGAACGTTACAAGGCTCGTCTTGTAGCCAAAGGGTTTACTCAACAGGAAGGGATTGACTATGCTGAAACTTTTTCTCTGGTTGCCAAAATGACTATTGTGAGATGTTTCTTAGCCCTTGCAGCAAGTCAACACTGGTTTTTGGAGCAATTGGATGTCAATAATGTTTTTTTACATAGAGATTTAGATGAAGAGGTGTATATGGTTCTTCCACCAGGGTTTGCTAAAGAGGGGGAGAACAAGGTTTGTTGATTGCTGAAGTCTTTGTATGGGTTAAAATAGGCCAGTCGCCAATGGTTTCGTAAGCTTTCTGATGCTCTCTTTTCCCTTGGCTATCAGCAAAGTAAAGCTGATTATAGCTTGTTTACGAAGGTTCATGGTTCTTCTTTTATTGCCCTCTTAGTTTACGTCGATGATATCATTATTGCTTCTAATGATATGGCATCTGTTTCTCAGTTAAATCTTATTTGGACACTCAGTTCAAAATCAAAGATTTAGGGCACTTGAAGTATTTTTTAGGGCTTGAGATTGCACGCCATTCTACTGGGATTTCTCTTTGCCAGCACAAATATGCCCTTGAAATTTTGGAGGATAGTGGCTATCTTGGCTGCAAACCTGTGGCTTTTCCCATGGATTCCAAACTCAGATTGTCTAAGGTTGTTGTTGATCCCTTACCAGATGGTTCTCCCTATCGTCGTCTTATTGGTCGCTTCTTATATCTGACCATAACACGTCCAGATCTCTCTTATTCTATGCATACCTTGGCTCAGTTTATGTGTCGTCCGTGTCGCTCTCATATGGATGCCGCATATAGAGTGCTTCGATACATCAAGGGCACTCCAACCCATGGTCTCTTTTTCTCTGCCTCTTCTAGTCCTTGCCTCCAGGGTTTTTCCGATAGTGACTGGGCTACTTGTGTTGACAGCCGCAGGTCCATATCTGGTTTTTGTCTCTTTGTTGGTGATTCTCTTGTTTCTTGGGGATCTAAGAAACAATCTACTGTTTCTAGAAGTTCTGTTGAAGCTGAGTATCGAGCTCTTGCCTCTTTAAGCTGTGAAGTTGTTTGTCTCTTACAACTCTTTTAGGATCTGCACATTTCCCACTCTTTTCCAACTTCTCTATATTGTGATAGTTAGGCTGCTTTGTCTCTTGTTGCTAATCCCGTTCATCATGCTCGCACAAAACATATTGAGATTGATTGCCATTTTATACGGAAGCAAATAGCAAAGAGTGTTGTCCAGATATTTTATGTTTCTACGGCTCATCAATTGGCTGATATTTTCACCAAGGCTCTTGGGAAGTCTCAATTTCAGTTCCTTCTTTCCAAGCTTGGTATTCATAGCATTCATATTCCAGCTTGAGGGGGAGTCTTAGCGTTACTTAGTTCAGCTGGCACTACAAAAAAACAGGTCTATAGCGGCGGTCTTTTAGCGGCGGTTAAAACCGCCGCTAAAGGGTGTTTTTAGCGGCGTTTTGAAAAACGCCACTAAATGGGTCTATAGCGGCGGTCTAGCGCGTCTATAGACCCCCTTTAGCAGTGTTTTTTTGCAAAACGCCGCTAAAGGTGGTACCTTTAGCGACGGTCTTTATCGGACTCTATAGTGCATTTTTTTCTATAGGCGTTTTTTGCAAAACGCTGCTAAAGGTGGTACCTTTGGTCTTTATGTCTATAGATAGCTGCTTTTTTTGCAAAACGCTGCTAAAGGTGGTACCCTATAGCGGCGGTCATAGTGACCGCCGCTATATACCTAAAACTTCGGGATCTATAACAGCGGTCTCCTTGCCCGCCGCTATAGGGTTCTGTTTCAGCGGCGTTTGCGTCGGCAAACGCTGCTAAAAAAATTGGGTCTATAGCGGCGGTCATGCCGACCGCTGCTATAGACCCCACATTCAGCGGCGTTTGCGTCTGCAAACGCCGCTGAAAATTAACCTATAGCAGCGGTTGTATGTTGACCGCCGCTATAGGTATAAGATCAAATTTTTTTTTAATTAGTTGTAATTTTTTTAATGTTTTAATTATGTTAAATATTATTGTATTTATGTTAATATATAATTTAGTTTAGTTTATCATGTATGTGGAAAATTTTAATTTAAAGACATACTTAATAAAATATGAAGTTAGAGAGAGTGTTATGAACTATGAAATAATGAAGTTTGTCATGTATTTGAAAAATTTTAATTTAAGGGACCTACTTAATGAAATATGAAATTAGAAAGAGTGTTGTGAAAATTAAAATTTTTATATGGTCTAGAGACTATAATTTAGTCATTAGGTAGATACATATATATAAAGTACTTAGGTTAATTAGCACATATCAATTATATAATAAACACATACTTTTAAATTATAAGTATTATATATTATTACTCCCAACCTATTTTAATTAAGATTATTATACTAATTATAAAAAAAGAGTATAAAATAATTGCTATGTATTTAATACTAAGTATAAAAATTTTTAAATACTATTACAATTTACAACTGATTTTAATTTACTAAAAACACATAACTACAAAATATAACTTATTATTAAAAAATTTGAAAAACTACAAATTAGAAAAAAAAAAAAAAAAAAAAAGCTTTGAAAGCCTCTGCTCCCTGCTCCCCCCCCCCCCCCTCATTTCCTTTCCTTCCCTTGAACCGCGCAAATCCCCCCCTTCCCGCCCAGCCCCGAATCTCTAAGTCTCCCTTTGAAAAATCTCTCACTCTATCTCTCCCTCTCCCTCCGGCTCTCAGCCTCTCTCTCACTCCCTCTCAGCTCCTCCTTGACCGGCAGCCCACCGTCGACCGAAACCCAGGGGCTTCCACCGGCAACCGGCCTCTCTCTCTCAGTAGCCACTAGCCTCTCTTTCTCTCTCTCGGGCTCTCTCTCTCAGCTGCCCAGCGTCGATTGCTAGGAAGTGGGTGCCCTTTTGCAAGAAGCACAACATCGAGCCTAGGGCCCCTGAGTTCTATTTCGCACAAAAAATTGATTACTTGAAAGACAAAATACAACCTTCATTTGTAAAAGAATGCCGAGCAATGAAGGTGAGTGTTTGTTGCCATGTTCGATCTATATGTTTATTATGGTCATGAAAGTTTGTTGTAAATGTTATCATTCTCATTCTCCTATAATTTGGTAGATGGTTGAAATGCAAATTTTATGAATGCTATGGGTTTGGGGCTTTTCGAATCTAATCTGCTTCAGCTTTGACCTTCGTTTTCTCTTTTGGGTATTCCTCCAATGATCGATCCTCTTGTTTGAAGTTGATGGATCTTCTTTATATTAAAAGCTGATATAATCTTATAATTTTTTCTTAGGAAATAGTATCGAGATCGAAAACCAAATTAACAAAGTAATAAATTTCTGAAGGCCCTGGGCGGCAACCGCTGGGAAGTTTCCAATGAATTCAGTGTACTCGGCCAATATCATGGTCCCGTCGGGCCACCAAGTTGTACACTAACTATTCTCCATTCATTGTTCTTAATTATATTATTTAATGATATTCAAGTAAGATTTCAGACAATAAATTATATCATGTATAAAATAAATTGACTCTATTATGTCTCTTTTTAAATTATACTGTAATTCGAATAAAAAATTACACTGTCCATATAGTAATACTAGATTATCAATTTGAGGAGCTTTTGGTCTGTTTCTTAGCTGCAGAGAAATAATTGCCGTGGGATTTGTCTAATTGTCTTCAACGGGTCTACGGAGACTACAATAAATAATTTTTATTCAACATTAATTTCAGTCATTGACAATGATAGTGATTTCCATTGTCCACCATTTGAGGTGGTGCAGTTTGGAAGAAAATACCTTTTCTTCTTTAGTAGGGAGATGTCATCTCACTTTGTATCTTGGTTTGGGGATGGTCTGATGTTTGTTGGTTGCCTGAGGGATTGGGGAGGTTTGTTGTATCAGGAGGTTGTTTAATCAATGCCTCGTGACTTGGTCTTTCTTATGGTTTACAGATCCGGGTTTCTGCTGTGCTAACCAATGGTGCATATCTTCTGAACATCGATTGTGATCACTACTTCAATAACAGCCAAGCTCTTAAAGAAGCCATGTGTTTCATGATGGACCCTGCTTTTGGAAAGAAGACTGCTATGTACAGTTCCCACAGCGTTTCGATGGCATTGACTTGCATGATCGATATGCTCCTTCTTTGATGTAGGTTTCATAGATCATGAGATTTTTTGTGAGGCTTGTCCATGGAGTGGAGGCTTGGGCCGATAGGCCCAAGGAGCGCTCATGGACAAGCTTGCCTTGATGGGGGTCCGGGGGCAATGCCCCCGGGGAAAGTTTTTGACCCATTTTATCTAGAGTTATATACAAGTAGATATTTTGTTTACATAAATCTTTGTTTATTTTATTTCTCATGTGATATTTATTTTCTATTACAAGAATTCAAGATAGAGGATGTTGATGTGTCAAAGGAGGAAGATTTTAATTGGTCCTTGGTTGTATTTGAATATTTTAGTCGGTCCTTGCTTATTGTTATTTTATACTAGAAAGTTACTTTTTAGAATACTTGTAGAGATGTTGTCTAATCAATGATGGTTTTTTAAGTTTTTACATTGAATTATGTATTAAAATAAATTTGTATTACAATTAAAAAAACATGTATAGGAAAATATAGGAAACAATTAGTGGGGCAAACTATAGCGGCGGTCTCTTGGGAAGTGGTCATATTTCAGCTTAGACCTTTAGTTCCATAGCGGTTTGTTATTCTATAGCTATTTATTACCTATTATAAGGGGCCGAGTTTTTTCTTTAGCATACTGCTATAGGCTTTTTTTGTAGTGTGGCTTTATTTTCCTGTTATAACTGTCTTCATTTAGTTGTAACAGTTAGTATAACAGTTAGTATAGCCGAGGTCTTATATACAAGCAGAACACTCATTGTACATCGAAATATAATATTCGTATCATTCAATATACAACTGAAGCATTCCAGAACCTTCTCTCTCTTCGTCTCTCTTCCTTCTCCACAATCAACAGACGGCCTCCGAGATGAAGTGTTTGAGAGATTTGGTCTTGAATTCATGACTCACAATCTTGCGCTGGAGAGTCCAGAGATGACCGTCGACGTTGAAGATGCCATCGCCAAGGAGCTCCGTGAGGAAGTAGCTGAAGTTAGAGCCTTTGATGTAGTTCGGGAAGTTGGAATGGAGGAGGTGGTCAACGTTGGTGGGATTGGCGGTGAAGATGCCATGGGAGAGGCCAAGAAAGTTGCGAAATTCGATAGTGGATGATGGGGATTGGGAGAGCATGTCGGCAATCCAATCGTGAAACCGGTGCCTGTTGCGGACCGTGCCGATTAGGTTCCCAATGATAGGGTACGATTGTGGGCATGGGGTACTTTTAGAGGGAATCGAGAAATGGAGAGGAAGTGGAAGATGACGAAGAAAAGTGGGATGAAGAGGCAGAGGGATAAGGTGAACAAGGGACTTGAAGCAGCAGAGTTGATGTCCACCATAGCTTGTTTCTGTGTGTTGGGCTATGATAATTTCTGCTGTTTCCGTGCTGATTTATAATTACACTTCTTCTACAGCAAGTAAAGTTCTCCATGGAAACTGTTGGGGTAGTTTCTCCTGATCAACGTTATCCCTCACCAAGCAGATTGGTTTTTAATTTTTCTCTGTTTGCCCCCCAAGTCAACCAATGACTAAAGATTAGCTTTACTCAGAAAAATAAAAAGAAAAGACTAAAGATTAGCTTTTATTTCGTGTTAGGTGGCGACGAGCAGCGATGCAAGGAGTACTTTTCTCGCTATAGGGAGCAAAAGTTCCACAATAACAATCTAGAACTGAAGGAAAAAACAAAACAACTAAACAAAAATTTTGGGCGCCCATGGCTCCTGCCATCCTCTCGACCTTTGGCGGTGTCCATAAGGTTGGTTAATATATGTTAGGCTGATAATGTTGAAAAGCTTTTACTATGATTTCTCAGGAATCAAATGAAGCTCCTAATTGAAATTCCCGCATGATTAGCTACAAACAATGTTACTATTAACATAGTTTTTAAATATATTTTTTTAGATAACGAAGAAAACTGTGCACAAGTGATCTTATGCCTCCGTGTAGGATGGACCTTAAAGCAGGTGGAGAGCGCACTACGACTCACTTAAGAATGTAATTAAAATATTCGGACGTGTTGCAGGATCTAATTGGAAGCGTAAATTAAATTTAAAATTCTGGCCACTGCATGTGCAGTAACCCTCCCTACACCCAACCTACAATTTATAAGTGCACTTGAGCCTGCTGAGTCAGGTGGTATCCTAATCCAATCCATCCATAAGCTAGGAGCATAGTTCTCAAATATAACTGTTATAGAAAGTTGAAGTTTAGTTAAAACTGTTTTAGCTAGACAATCCATAGTAGAAAGTTAAATTTATATAGAGTCCTGTTCTGCACTTGCTTAGTTAGAAGTGATTAATGAACCAATATACAAAGAAATTCAAGGTTATTCAATATGCATTGGGTTGAAAGAACGGGTCTTCCACAAAACGAAAAATATTTCTGTGCTTGATCTTTTACTTTTTAGGTTTTTGGTTTATTTGACTACGATTTGACATTCCTTTTTGTGAAAAATTGTTTTTTTTTTAACTTCTTCTAAGTAATATGGTTTTTTTTTTCTTTGCCTTTTATCATTACATGCTTCACATGCATACAGATGAACCGGTTTACGTAAAGGAAGAGAGAGAGAGAAGTCATTGTTGATAGCGAACTCTAGGGCCACTTTCTTTTTTGGGCATCTTTATTATTTTTGAAAGTCATGTTGATTGTGAACTCTAGGGCCACTTTCTTTTTTGGGTATTCTTTATTATTTTGCACACAAATATGAACTCTTCCTATTTGTTACAATATACAGTACTTTGGCTATAGAAAGTAATCTCTTACTCAATGGCACCTCCTTTCCCTTTAGAAAGGAGAATGCATGAAATTATACCCTGTAAGTAAAGTAAATTGATTAGTTATTGCTGAAAAAAATCTCTAGACTCAACTGACACTTAGGCGTGAATAGGTGTTTACGCTAATTATAAAATACTATGATAATTTTAGAACATATTCTAAAACCTTCCGTCTAAATTTAAATAATAACAAAGTAAATAAACAAAATAAACATCGAACAATTAAATCAAATTCGAATCACACAAAACCAAGAATTTTGTTAACGAAATAGAAAACTTTTAAAACAACTTTTTAAAAGAAAAATCACTCATGCCACCTAAAATTCAGTAAGAAGAGAAATTTTACAAACGGTGATTTAGATATTGCAAACGTTTTTGCTGACTCTGAAAAACTTAATGTAATAATCTGAATAATCCTTTAAAACAAAATATTAATGGAATCACAACGAAAGGACAAATATGTTAAGATACTCAAAAGATGTGTAACTCTTAACATAAAATGGAGAGGAGCTCAAAAGTTTTGTAACTTCAGTGAATGAATATTCATAACTTCTCAGTTTAGTTCTCATGTTGCTAGAACAAATGTAGGCAAAAAAAAAAAATTCCCCATCAACTAACCAATTGTGTATAATTTGGAACTTCGACTGTTAATTTATATGAAAATTAATATTTTTAATAAGTAAAATGATGTCTTTATCCCCTTACAAAAATAATGACAAAAAATGTGAGGGTTAACATCTTCGTTTTAATTTCTATGTGAAAGGTGCAAAATGGAGACAATCCATAGTTGAGGGATGAATAGAATAAAATTGATCATTTAAAATACAAAATATGAGAACACCACTAGTTGATAGGATAAAATTGTATTTATGAAAATTTAAAAATCACTGCTTGAATTTTTATGAGATTTTAAAAAATTGTTTAGGTTTGGAATTGAAAAATCAATGCCTGCATTTAGGTAATTTTGTAACAACACTCTTTCCGTCACAATTTTTGTCCCGAAAATAATAAAGTAGCATGCCATGTTTTAAAAATTATGATATCTTTTTTATTGTTTAATTTATGATTTTTTTAATTTGATTTAATTTACTTTTATAGTATTATTAATTATTTTTCAAATATGTGTCAATTATATATTGATATTTGTCAAACACTAACCGCGCTAATTCGCTCTCCAAACAGGCCTCACATATTTGCCATATTGGCATATTCAAACCTCTCTCTTCTTTGGCCAGTATCGGCAAACTTCCACTTCCACCAGCGAGCGCCTCCGCAACATTTTTGTTTTGTAAGTTCCAAGAGGCAAGAGGTTAGGATTTTCCTCTAAATCTTCTTGTCATGCTTTTAGTTTTCTTTCTGTTTTGGGGAATTTTCGGTCCTCTTTAATGTTTTATAAGGCAGCGGATTTAAGGATTTAGCTTATATTATGTGATTTTAGAAGGCAATTACTGAAATGTATGAAATGTTGGAGATTTGAGAATAACTCTACCGATCTTTTGAATTACGTGGGGATTTTCATGGCCAAAAAAGGGATAAAGACGGACTGAAAATCGAATTCCGGCCAAGCTTTGCGTTAGGATATTTTATGGGAAGTTCCTATTTTCTATTATCTGTAAAATGCAAATGTTCGTTCTGAACTTTATTTTCCATCGACATAATCGGACACTTAATGGCATTTGCTTCCCGGGAAGATAATGGTTTGGAACAGGAGTTTCTTTCCATTATTAACGGTTTCCAAACTAATTGACCCTACCAAGCTACTGTAAAATGTCGTGCAAAGAAGCATTTTATGTTCAATATTTTGTTAATTGTACTGTTTCAATCAAAATTATTCTTGTGCAAGATTTCAGCCCACTCAACAAGTTGAAACCTTGCTTTGCTGATAGAAAATAAGTCTTCGTACCCGTTTCTTCATTCAAATTTTAAATTATTTGCTGTTGATATTGTTTCTGCTGCAGAGCTAAGGACCAGAGCTTGTATCTTCCAATAAGAAGGGGAGTAACAAGAAGCAATGGCAACCCGTTTCACTTCGGGGCAGCTTGTCATACCAAATGAAAATTTGGATGTCCACCGCAAAAGTAATGCTTTTGTGTTTCTATTATATCCTCATGTCATGATGTTCTTCGAATGTGTAGATTGGAATATTGTTGAATTCGTAAAAATTGGAGTTTTGCAAGGTGATGGTTCATCCAGCCTAAAATTAATCTAATATTTATACTCCTAAATCATCTACTTATTGTATCTTGGCCTTGGGAATCTAATTTTTGTCAATGGTAGATCAGCTCCATCTGTTTTTCTTTTCATTCTTAATTGAATTATTTTCTCTTGTAGAGGATGGTGTGGATGGTAAAATGAAGAGTTCGAAAACAGCTCCAAAGAAAGGGGGATTAGGGTTTGGAGGTCGTAAAGCTCTCAATGACATCACAAACAAATCCTCTTTTCATCATGAAGCATTCTCAAGGAAAAATAATTTTCGAAAAGAGGAAATTAATGTGGCTGAGGAAAAGTTTTTGCATGATCACAAAAAATGCATCGAGGCCCAGCAAAAGACAGTGGATACTTTTTATCTGGACTTGGTTCTTCCAGGACGAGGTAATTATACTAGACTCTCCTTTCAACATTATTGTTCAATGTTTTGATTTCTTTGTTTTACGAATCATATTTCCTCTCCAAGTGTTGCCTTTCTTAACACCAATTGAGTCTTAGATTTGGTTGTCAATTTTGTTCCTGTTTGAAATGATTATCTAAATTACAGAGAATGGTATTGCAATATCTCTCTTCCTTTTTCCTTTTTCAGAAGGTCTGGTCTTAGAATGGCTCCTTGCAGATATCTTTTGAAGGTTCAGTTTGTAGTTAAGCATGTTTTCCTTGTCTTCAGTACAGTGTTTGACAACCCTAGGAAGGAAAGTTTGTCAAAATTGGTAGATGTATACTGAGTGCTTAGTTTGTTGTGAATTCTGTCCTTAGGTAATAGGTATTGGACCAAAAGTCATGGATCCAAAAAATCTGGAAGGTAAAATCAGTGCAGACCTTATTATACATCCTATTGTCTCGAGCACTTTAAGGCTCTCTTTGTTTCACTGGAAAGAATTCTTTTCCTACCATTAGAAAAATATTTAGTTCTGTATATAACTTTCACAGTTTTATAGAGTTTCCAGAATAGGTCAAAAAGTGGAAGAGCCTTTGGAAATCAATACAGTGGTCCTTTCATTTTAATAAAAAGTCTGCTTTAGAAAATATAATGCACTTCATTATCCAGAATAGCTAAAAAAATTGCAGTTTTTTTGGGTTTGCTACTTAAGAGGACTTTATTTTCCAGGATTACTGAAAACTTTTATTTTACAAAGCTGGAAAATGTTTTCTGCTTTACTTAGTAGATTTCCCCTGGTTTTTACTAAACAATGCAGTCTTAAAGGATGTTTGTGCAGTCTCCCATGTTCAAGAAACAGGAAGGCAGTCATAATTCAAGGGATTACGGGTTTAGAGAGAAATTGGCCAAAAGTAGGTTAAGAGACATTTGTCATGATAACTCCGGGATGGTTTCTTTAATCAAACTACATTAGTAGTGTTTCTCGTCCTTTTCTAGCTTAAACCAAATACCCTCTTTCCCCTGTACAACTCTCAAGTTGTTGGTAGTTGCTATGGTTTTGACATGTATGATTCTTATTTTCTTCTTTTTCCCCCCTCTTGCAGGTTCAGTATGTACTGGTGATCCTCAAGAGTCTAAAGAAACTGAGGTTCTTCTTTTTCACTTCCCTACCTCTCTACTTTGATACAATGTCAAATGGAAGTGCAGTTAATTTTAACACATAAGATGAAGTGCAAGATGCTGATCTTGAGATGGTATTCATTTGAAGCACTGAAGTGACAATTATCCTTCTTATGATGACATGGCAACAAATAGCTTCGGTTTCATGAAATTTTGTCATTTCATCATTGTTGCTTCACATATATAGCTTCTGCTGACGATGTCTTTCAGCTTACATAATTGTCTATTTGTGATCTAGAATGATCTTGAGAGCCCGCGCTGCTACCCTGAGCCAGCAGAATTGCCCATGTCAGAGTTTGCTGATTGGCTATCATCTCCAACAGAATGGACCTCTCCTCCATGTTCTCCAATACACGGGGATTTGCCCTCAGTCTCCACTTTTCCATGGGAATCCGAATTGGTTGAATTCACCCTGAAACAAGAATGTGACTAAAGTGTAACGCCGGACTGTTGTTACTCAAATCTCACATTTCATGCTAACGATATTCTTTCAATTCTTCATGGATTTATAAACTGATTTTGTCCAAAGAGACAATGGTGCCAGAGTTCAAATGTGTTTGAGGCTCTCAACTCCAAGAGTGTAGGATAAGAAACTACCTCAAGTCTTGGTAATGATGACTTTGGAATATTGCCTCTGTTACAAAGCAGACTCCTAGTTTGAAATGAGAAGAGTAGCCTTGTATGGTCTGCAGGGTGAATAGTAGTGACACATCTTGTTTGTTACTCTATTTTTAATGTTCCTTTTTTCTTTGCTATGTGTATATATAGTAAGTACACTTATATGGTGCAAGATACTGCGCATCCGTGTAGCCAATGGCCTTATGATTTTGCCTCTAAAGGCTCACATTCAACTGGACAGTGGGTTATTATTTTTTATTTTTCCATTGGAGCATAATAGTGATAACATACAATAGAACTGGAAATAATTTCTCCAGATGTGTGGAAGACCATATTTAAAGTGAAGACAGGTATGGTTTTTTTTTTTTTTTCTTGGCAAGAAGACTGTCGGGAGCAGTATGTGCTCTGTACTCTGGACTTTGTAGTCCTCTTTTTGTACTCCTATTTTCTTATGAATGAATGAAGTATTTAATTAGAAAAAAAAAAAAAAAGGGTGAGATGATAGTGGTTAATTGAGGATCTTTGAATTTTTAAAAAGATGAAAGCTTATTGAAAATTCTGGCCAGAAATTAAATAAAAGGAGGTAATTTCGAAAACATTTTGCCGTACCTGGGTGTCCAATTTTAAGTTATAGAGCTTACCGTGAAACTGTGTATGGCAACATTCGCCGATACAAAAAGGAACTAATGGAGACGACTCCACTGGGGATCGAACCCAGAATCTCTGGTTCCGTAGACCAGCGCCTTATCCATTGGGCCATGGAGTCTTGTTGACGGAGCTAAAAAAACTATATTTAATAAAACTTCTGAGTGTACGGCATGCCAAAGTCCGCCATAGATTTCCGAAGCTTCTTTACCTGCTGAGAGTTCAGATAGTACCAAGAACTCTTGTCAGGGTTCTTGGGCAAATCTCTATTTTATCAAACATCTATTCTACTTATCAAGGATGTTTGGATTTTCAGTTTGAGATAACATGCTCAAATTTGAACTCCCTTTGTTGATTCTAATTTGTAGTGGTTTTCTAGAAGTCAATTTCAATCTGATTGCCATGAAAATTATATAAACATGGGGAATAGAAGGAAACAAGGTAAACCCCCCCCCCCCCCCAAAAAAAAAAAAAAAGAACTGCAACTCCAGCTTCCAAATTCAGAGCATGTAACGGGGGAAATCCATTGTTCAATCGACAGCTACTTCGCTCGTTAGAAGACAAAACCAACCCAAAACAAAATGAAAAGAGAAATGGGAATTTGTTTTAAAGCAAAAATTCATGTAAACGGGTATGAGACCCGAACTACCCAAAGCATCATAACTTCAATTTTCTCCTACACAAAACAAAGAACTTTCTGTGTCTCCAGCAAGAAAACATCTTGACCAGGTACCATAATTGGAGGAACAAGCATGTTCACATAAGAGATTTCTTTTCACAGAGGTGATTTCAGAAGATTTGGATCACTTTTTCCTACTCAGAGCTGCCGCAAGCCCCCCAGCGATCAGTCCGATGCCAGCTGTGGCAATGCCTATTCCAATGACACCATCTAAATTTACACAAACCAGCATAAAAAAAAAAATGTCAGTGTTTAATTCAGATCAGAGACAAAATAATAAAGGAGAAGAAGACAACTAAAGACAGATTGTTACCTTTTTTGATTTGGCCTTCAATTGTTTTCTTAAGAGTCTGTGCCTGTCTCCAATCAGGTGCAATCTACAAAGGGAACATCCCACAAAGAAGCATGCAACCATCAAGTTCAGGAGTTACTTCATTGGTAAATCAGGTTGTTTCTAAATCAGCAGAGTCCAAAGTTTAGTGTGTTTTGACAATGATAAATGGAATGTAGTCACACAAGAAAAAACTACTTCAGGAAAGTGCAACAGATGGCCATTGACGTTGTTTTGCCAGTTTCAAGATTATATTGCGAGAACAGGGATCACACCACTAAACACTGCTCCACAAGCTCTCTACTCCTTGAACAGTCACCACTTCTGTAATGTCCAACAGCCAGAAGATAAAGCTTCTCTCTTGTTTGCAGTGGACTGTTATTACTGGCCAAGGAAGCTGCAATACACATGTTTTGCAAAAATTAAAGCAATGAATTATAGACAGGCATCCATAGATTGAACAAATTAAGCAGGTGCACTGCAGAAATTCAGATATCAAATGTCCAAGACCATTTCGACTAGTAGGACTTCTTGGTTACAAGGCTAAACGAGGAAGAAGAGGGACACAACTTATAAATAGAGGAAGAGAGACAGACAGAGGAGCATGGTTTAGTATATAGTTTTCTACCTTGGAGCATTGCTATCCCACGTTGTACATCTTCTGGTCGTCTTGAGTGAACAAGAGCCCATGATAAACGCATGATACAGTCATTCAAAAGCTCATCAGAGGAACCCTTTTCAGCCTCAGCAACCTCTCTCTCACAGCCCTGCAGATTCATGAGTTTAGAAGGAAACAAAGGAACAGATCAGATTGAACATCACGTAACTGATATCAATTACGACCCATGTTGCACCAGACCTGTGTGTAATCCATTCCATGTTGGCAGAATTATGGCACCAAAATGTTAAGAATTCTTAACACTACCACATAATGCACGGAAGTTTTGTCTGTACCCATTATATAATCTTGTGGCACGTATATATTATTTTTTTTCCTAAGCTTTTGGCTTGTATAGTGAGTAGTGCTTAGAAAGAATCAACCATCAAGCCTTCCTCTAACTAGAACCAAATCCAAACACTAAAACTCAACAAGGATCTGCCTGGGTACATATATCAAGTATACAAGACATAACACAGACAACTTCTATAACAAACTAAATACATAAGGGAAGTACTTGTGGGAACACTTCCGACAGATGTAACAGCCACTGTTACAGAAGGGAAAAAGAAGAAGAAGAAGAAGCTAAAACAATTCAATCATGTCAACATAATATTTTTTTTTTTTGTAGTACCAAAGTTGAGATCCACAATTATGAGTAAAGGCACACCAGTGAGAATATATCGTTGTGACTCTACAAGGATATTAACTGTTACAGGGAAAGACAAGATTGTCAGATAGGTAACTGGGCACTGCCAACTCCAATTACCGCTGTGTAACTTGCGCCAAAAACTCCAAAAATATGGCAAAAAATAGATAATTCATCACCATATTCCGGCACTTGACAAACAGTGTCATCAAATCCTAATAAATCAGAAACATTGGCCTTGAGTTTGGTCGCACAAGAAGACACAGCCAACAACTGTATCAGTAGGAGAGGTCTTCATGACTAAATAAACTATGTTCGTCAAATTTTCTCTAACCAACTCTTGTTCTTTACAACCAACATATACTCTTCATCGCCATACACAATTTTCATTCTAACTACATCCAATTTCTGAATTTCATGAAACAATCCATGCCATCATTTAATACACTCACTGATAGAAAAAAAAAATTTCAAGGAACCAATACCATTCTCTCACATGTTGTTTCTGTTGGTACGCTCTAAAATGACTAGCAAGAACCAACCTATTACCTAGCTAATCCGTTTCTCATTTTAATTTCAGTACAAGAATTTTCCCAGTTTAATCTTCGGCTATTCAATTAAAGCATAATTTATAGACGACTAATTTATTGAATCCAGATCAACATTCATCCAATTTCGTCGATACTCCAAAGTGTTTGATAAAATTGCACAAGCATAGTTTGATCAAAGGTTTAATCTTTCCATTGGTGAAGGAACTAGCAATAAACGAAAAAGTAATAAAGAGAAACAGAGCTTACAGCTACGACGTCGTTATCGCACCAGGGGATTTGCTCACCCCCGGAGAAGAAATTAGAGACGGAGCTGAAGAACTTCCCGATCTTCGCTTCCATATTGTTTTTGGACATTGCTATTGCTCGATTTGTTTTGCTCTCCAAGACAAAAAGTGCAACACCGAAGAAGGAGGATAGCGCGTCACAAGAGAGAGATTGAGACAGAGACCGAGAAGCGAAGACTCGAATCCAAATTCAAAAGAGCAGGCTTAGGGCCTAAGTTATTTTGTCTTGTTTTCTAAACTCCATTTTTTTTTTCTTGAGCCTTTTTTTTCTTCTAGGCTTTTCTTGAGTCGTCTTATAATAACGTGTTGAATATTCTGCGATTTTTCCTTTTGCTTTTATATGTTCTGTGCTCGAATATCTTTTCTATTTTTAAATGTATTCAATATTTAATAATTTTGGGTTTTTAAGGTGATTATCATCTGTCAATAATTTAATTAAGAATTATTTTTGAGATTTTATGATGTGATATAAGCTGGGTAACCATACAGCATCAGGCAGCCCCATCAAGGCAAGTCTATTTTGGTTCCTCAAACCTCCAAGCTTTACATTTATTTGTTTATTTTGCTCTCACTTAAAAAGACATGCATATTCACATATTAATTCTTCTTCTGTTTTTTTGTTCTTTCCTTCTTCAAATGAAAATTTTAACATACTAATTCACTCTGAAACTCTTTCTTTCTTTTAAAGATTAACTAAAAAAGGTCTAAACCCCTCAATTTAGTAACTATGGCTCAATCTAGATATTTTACAGCGAGTAGAGAACCCTTATAGTCATGACCAGAGGGAAGTTAGTCATGCTTGGTCACCTTCTTCCACCCTTTTGCTTAGGAAAAAAAAAATAATACTAAAAAGCGTCTA
>RXIC02000261.1:0-14557 GCA_003952965.2 Morella rubra | reverse complement strand
TCACCTACTGTCGATATGCGATGAGCATGCACTAAGTTATCATACTCTATGGGAGTGATTGGGTGCTTATAGCATATAGATGGACAATTTGATTTGGCGGTTGAATTGTTGCTCTAGGAGATGGTAGACAAGAGATGCTCCATTAACAGAATGCCAACTAACGCAAAGTCCAACCCATATAAATATTTATCCTACTGTCGTAGCATGGACTGACCTCCATGATCATGGATGCTTAAGAAAGTAGGTAAAGAACAGACTAAGAGGAGAGCAGAGAGAAGCATAGAGGAGACTGGAGAGATGGGAGAGAGGAGGGAGAAATTGAGAGTACATTTGATTTTTAAAAAAAAGTCTAAAAATTTGACCCAAATTGCAAACTGATCTGGTCCAAAGGTCGGGTGATGCAAATTTTAAAAATAAAATAAAGTCAATCTTGCATTAATTTGCAACTTTTTTTACTTCATAGTCTAATTTGTAACTTTTTTCTACCACAGTAATTATGGGTGCATTTAAGTCAAATTATATTAATGACTTCAAGTAGAGGAATGAGATTTCTTACTTATTAATGGTG
The DNA here is from genome assembly GCA_003952965.2 of Morella rubra. Taxonomy (NCBI): domain Eukaryota; kingdom Viridiplantae; phylum Streptophyta; class Magnoliopsida; order Fagales; family Myricaceae; genus Morella; species Morella rubra. Next base: position 13,989 of record RXIC02000261.1, on the reverse strand, counting down.
GAACATTCTATGTTGATTTGGATGGGAAGATCCACCTATCAAAAGAGGCTTAGGCTCGTAAAGCTATCAGTGAGCCCTATGAGTCACCATTGTTGAGGAGTTGGGTTTGGATAAAGATCCTCTGTAATTCTTTACTGAATTGCATGGTAAAATTTAGTGAGAGATAAACACAACAAGTAAACTTAATTATAAAGCTCATGTTGTATGAAACTTTATATGACCAACATTAAATAGTGTAAAATTTACTTATTAGGTATATATTTCTTTGAATTCTACCATATAATTCAGATAAGAAATTACAGAAGATTTAAATCTATTGGAACCAACTTGAATCCCGAGAGGAGGTAGCACCAAAACGCATGTCGCCTATAGCAAGCAATTCAGTGGTGGGAGTGCTTTTTTTTTTTTTTCCTTCATTTTTTTTTAATCAAACACTCACATTTCATTGATAAGAAAGCAAATAAAAACTAACAGAAAACGGTGTTTTTTTTTTATTAAAAGTTGTAAAAGTTCAAGAGTTTGACTTTACCGGAGTTGGTAAAACGTTAGTGATCAAAAAGATGAAAGAGTTTAAACGTTTAATCCCGATTATACAATTATTTTTTCACCCACTTTAATACCGTTTTATAAATTCTAACAATTTTTTATGAACGCCAAATACAGGACATCAATGTTTTTATTGTAGAATAAATTTTTAGAATTTGTTAAAAGTGAGAAGAGAAAATATTTGATAAAAAAATTCCAATAAAAAAACAATTGAGTTTCATTTAAAAGAAGCAAAGAGAGAAAAAAAATAATTTAACGTATTTTTTTTAATGAAAAAGTGTACAAATTTTGAGATTTTATTGCTTCATTATGAAAATTTTTACTTTAAAAAATTGAAGATTTTTTTATTCTACCAAAAATAGTCTGAAGATCCAAACAATTTTTGGCGTTAGGAGATATCAATATTTCTGAGTCCTTGGATGAATGTAGCATATGGAAAGACAACTTTATTAATGTTGGTGCACAAACAATAAATACCAGTACATATTTTGATATTCAACAAGTTCAGAGACAGAAGAGAGAAGAAGAATTTGTTGGGAGAGATAACGATAAACAAATAGCGGAATAATTATTCTATCTAAATATAAGCAAATAAAGCGCAATCTCAACAATTATATGTACTAAAAATAATTTAAGATAATCAATTACACCAAGCCAGAATAACACAAGCAATTTTTATGTAAAAAACTTCCCATGTTATGAGGAAGAAAAATCATGGGACCTAGTCCAGTCAAAATCTCCACAGGATCAAGGCTTTGATGAAACTTGTGCATAAAAGAGAAAAACTACATCTTTCTCTTCTATTTCTCTTTCAATCCGTACAACTTAAAAAACTCCTCTTAGGGTTAAAAGTTAAAACCCTAATGAACTTTGGACCTTAGTAAAAGACCTTCAATTGGGTTTTCCTTCACATGGAAGAAATTAACCCAACAGAAAAGGAAACTTCAACCCCAAAGGGTACCTATAAAGTCATTTTCAAGGTTTTATTGTTTGAGATTCAAGTTTTTTAGTTTTATTTCATCATATTATTCAAGTTTAAAGTCTCTTTCATATCAAAAATCTCCTTTCACATTTCTCTTAATTTTCAAATTTTTTTTTTTCATTTTAGTTTTATGTAAGCTTATTTTTCATCTCCCAGAATTTTTTTTCCCTTCTTTCTCTCTCTTTTTTCTATTCTGTGGTGGTAGATGATTAAGGGAGAAGATAGAGAACAGAGGCAAAATAGAGGAGGAAGAAAAGTTGAGAGAGAAGCACATGAGTTATGACATTGGAGTAAGGAGGGAGAAGTTGAGTGTACATATATTTCAAACAATAAGTACTTAAAGCAATTAAAAAAGTTGCCCAAATGCAAATATTGAAGTATAAAATTTCAATCCATCTAGGTAGTTCAAGTGACAGCGGAAGGTTGTGAGAGTGTAGGTTAGACGCCCACTTAAGAGTTCAAACCACCACTTGTACAAAAGACAAGCGATTTAAATGGAGACTGGTTAGTCTCTCTGGAGTGTATCGTTGCATTAAACCTAACTCGTGCAGATATTAGATGAGATTCGTGATATCGAGCTTGATATACATGAATTATCCGAAAATTTCTCGTTATTAAAAAAAAAAATAAACTTAGAAAGCGCACTCAGAAGATAAAGTGATCTTAGATAATTTAGATACTGAGATGCCTTTAATAGAACACAATTAATTCTTCTTCTTTTTTCTAAGTAGAAAACAATTAATAATTTGTCCGTACGGTATAATAACTAAGATATCGTCCTATAGTTGAAACCACGATGAGATTAGATAAAGAACGATTTAAAACTAGATAGCGCAGGAAAGATCGATAAAAACCGGATAGGCCGGTTTTCAAATATTGGCCACTTATACCTATACCATTAAGGGCAATAATCGGCCCTTGGCGGTGGCGGTTCCCGGTTAACCTGCATTTATATTGGTTTTTTTTTTAGCATTTTACGCACTTGGCCCAATGTATTTTTTTTCTTTTGGTCCATTAATCACATATCAATAAAATCTAAAATAATGAAATCCAAAACTAGTAAGGAAAAAGCAAACTACATATTTCAAACTAAAACTAGTAAGGAAAAATCAAACTACAAATTTCAAAACTAGTAAGGATCCTGAATCCCATCCAAAAACTTCAAAATTGTAAAAAAAGTTAATTGCACCTTTAAAGCTTCTGGCGTGGTTAGAACCTAGGATAATGTTCTCATATTTCAAATGTTGTACCATTAAGACAACAAAATAATTTATTATGCTTCAAATCGTTAATTAAGATTTATTTAAGAGACTAAAAATAAGTGAAAAAAATTGCAGTTAGAGTCATTTGATTAAAAACCCCGCTTCTAAAAGTTACATGAAATACATATAAAATTTACCCCAATTGGACAATTGAGTGAACAATTATGCCCCTTCAAATTTGTCCCAAAAACGCGTTTTTTTTCATTGTTAATTATTGTTTCTTGTATTTGTAAACATAAGAAAGCCTTAAAAAGCACAATAACTTCGTGGAGCCCATTGCCAGTAACTCGTCTTCCGTCTTCCTCTTCTCTCGCATGAATCCTTTGTTACACAGAACAACCCCTTCAAAGGTTTGGCACCACCATTGGGAAATCAATTGAAGAATATCATGACCGCCTGTGCACAGAGAGTTTGGAGAGGGGGGGGGGGGGGAGAGAGAGGCAAATGGTGGAAGAAATGGGAAGGGGGGTTGACTGTGAAGAAAAAATGGGAGGAGGATTGTCACGTCCGATGCGCGTATTAGCCTCTAAGCTCTCTTTGTAGTAATAGAGGTGCATAAATGGTGAGGTTACGACACGATCATTATCCTATGGGTCTCAAGACTGAGGTTAAGTCCTTGGGATGTTTATAAACAACTATAAACTATAGGGTAAATAAGCGGAAGACTTAACAATTTATATACATAATTTAAACAGGAGAAAATGGAAATTAAATTAGAAGAAAAATTATCACACAAGCGAGTCATTACTACATATGACACAACCCGGTACTTAGGAATAACATTTTAAAAGAAAGAAAAAACAAACAGCAAACCAAGTAGCTAGGTTAGGGATTACAGTTCACTAGGCTAACATGGTTAAGCCTACAAATGGATATATCTCTAACCCTATTGTTCCGATTATTTACAAACACACCACGCAGATAATATAAAAACAACATAAAGGAAACACTACATTTATGAGGAGGAGTCTTCACCTTCATCGTTAGAGGAGCCAGTGAGGTCAACCCAGTCTATATGGCTGTGGTACTCTCCTACCGGACCATTCTCCCAGGAGAAGTCCGGTGGTAGATCCTTCAGGATGACATAGGGCTGACAGTCCACAATCACTTCCAGCCCATCAGTCACCAGAGCTCGAATATGGATGATGAGGGTGTGGATGATCATATCATGGGTTACAAAGGAATTGAAGACAGGCATCTGACTTATAAAAGTTAAACAGACAAATGAGTGAGTTTTAAAGACTCGGTAAAGGGGGGAATGAGGGCATGTGACAATAACAGTACATGTTCAATAATCAATTCTTAAGCAGTCATACATACCAGAGATAACATGCACTAAGTCAACAGCAAGCAGATGCAGGATGCAGCACGCAGTCATGCAGTATATAGTTACTATATATGTACAGGCAATGATGCAACACACAATATGCAATGTCCTTATCTTTTCTTCTCCTTTAATGGCAACCTTTTTTTACAAATCCATTTGTATCACCTTCAGTGGATAGGGTTGTGCGTCCAATTTCTCCTGCACTTTAGGACAGTCCTAGACATTCCACTGTCTTAAGACACAAGTAAAGGCCCAACTGCCTTCTGCTCTAAGGTCATCCTACCTTGTAGAGATGGTAGCACTCCCTAGTGAACGGTACCGTCACCCCCATATAAACATTACAATAAAAGGAGGTCATTCTGTTAATGTTTTCGATGCAAATGCAATATGACATCCAGTCATCCAAAACTCTATAACTCGATATATTCTCCAAGAATATATCCTTTCCATAATCCATATCCTCTTACAAAATACTTCTTTATTTCCTGAATAAATATCAAATATATGAATCTGAAATTATCTTTCCAAAATTAATAAAATTAAGTGAACTAATCTTCATTAGTCAAACCTAGGTCAAAGGTCAATAATTCAAGTCAAATGTGGACTTGCACTTTGGGCTTGCTGTCAAGCCCATTTTCTTATGTGATCAGTGGCTATAATGGGCCACTAGACTGGTCCAAAAAGAAATAAAAAGAGGTCCAATATGTGGGCCTTAAAAATAGGGCTTAAAGGGTCTTTATGTGTCAAACTTTGGACCTCCCCATCCAAGCCCAAAGCTTGGCCAAAACACCACCAATAAGCCCATGAAAACAACATACAAGTCATACAAACAAGCCCAGCTCGAAATTATACAAACAGATCCAGTTTAAACAAAAGTACAGATTTTGCATGCAACTTCAAATATTCATAACAAATTCATTTTAACTCCAAAAATCATGAAATTTAAACTGGAGGCTCCTAAGGGTATCTAAATTCATGTATCAAAATATCAGATCAGAATAAGGTCGTATGCCATATAATTAACGTGCCTAAGTACACTGTTATCAAGAAATAAGCTAAACTAGGCTACTTTTGACCTAATTAAGCATATCTTTTAATTTCCACGTAAATAATTGCACCAAATCAATCTTACATGTTTCTAATACCTCTTAGGATTCCTAAAACCGATCCATGCAAAATAAATTCATAAAAATTAACATAATTTCATAAAAAGGGGTAAAATGACCTAATTTTCATAATTTCATAAATTCTTAAAAATCCTCCAAAATCAATTCAAATTGATCATTCATCTAGCATATAATCAACCTAGTAACAAGTTCAGATCAAAAAATTTCATGTTAATAGCCTAAATCATCAAAATTATAAAACCACCAAAATCGTGCAAACTAACCCCTTACCTTAATCAATCTCCTCAAGCTTTAACAATCACAAAACCTACGTGAAACATCATATTAGGACCTAATAACATCATAACAAGATCAAAGCATGCCAATTTCGAAGGAACTCAAAGAATTTCACAAAATTCCTCAAAATCACCTCTTTGAATAAACTCGGCTAGAACCTCTCCCCTTCTTCTCTTTCTCCCCTCTTTTCTCCTCATTTCTCCAGCTCTCAAATTTTCTCTGAACCCCCACTCATGGTCGGCTGAAAGTGTGAAGAATTCCTTCACACAAAGGTCCTATTTATACTACCACTAACTAGGGTTATTTTAGGCTTCCTAGGGTTAAGTAGGTGTCTAGGCTTAGCTTAGGTAGTCAACTCAAGCATTAGAAGGTAATTGGGCAGCAAGGGAGGTGGATAATGATGAGTAATGATTGAAAGTTTGACTAATCATTGCACTTTGACCACAAAATAAAACTATGGCCTGGCCGGTCTGTGGTTTCAAAAATAGGTGGGCTGGGCTTAGGAAAAAAGTCCTGGGCCGAATTGGGCTTGAGAGAGGTCCATTGGGCTACTTTCTAGGCCTATTTTAGCTAATTAAATGAAATAATTCTCAAAAATATTCCTAAGATGCACTACTACCTTAGAACAGGTCCTATTGGATTAGTAATTAAGGGATTAATGTAAAGCAAGCAAAAAGAATGAAGAGAAAATAAGGTTTTATAAGAAAAATAGGGCTAAAACATGTATTAGGGGCAAAATAGTCTTTTCCAGCATATAAAAATAATTTATAAAAATTTATTAGGACACTGACATGAGAAAAATAGTTAATAAAATAAAATAACTTGAAAAGAAAAGAATGAGGATATTTTTATCATAATTTTGGATATATAAAACTATTTCTAGGTATTTTACATTATTTACTAACAATAAAATAATTAATCCGAAATTATTAATATAAAAACTATTAATCATACTTAATAAGGAAAATTAGGATTATCAAGAATATTTAGAAGGTCAGGATGTTACAGGGACAAAACTAGTTTAATATAAAAATAAAAAAAAAAAAAATCTGGTTTGCCGGTACCCGGGAACTGGGTGCCATGTAACCCAGGAACCGGCAAAGACACCTGATTTTCCAATATTTAAGCCATCGATACTGGCATCAATTAGCCCGAGAACTTATGCCAGTTCCACCGGATTTTGCCAGTAACTTTGAACACCCCTAGTACCTAGCCAGCTAGCAGTGCAAGATATATATATATATATATATATATATGCATCTTCTTCACGGGTGCAGTGGTTTTTTGAGTGGTGTTAAATCGATTTTTTTTGTAACCGCAGTTTTTCCTCTCTATGAGTGAGGATATTGAATAAATTAAATTTAGAGATACCGTCTTTTTTTATTAAGAAAAACAAAAGCATACTAACGCAAAGACCAAAACAGTCTTCTGCATATATATAATCCTAAGAAATCGTACACAATCATAAGATTTTAGTTTTTCGAGGACGGACACAAATGATATTGCACCTAGCTAGCTAGTTACTTCAAGCTATGTATAACATATCTAACGTGAAATTCATACTCTTCACGGTCCAGTGATTTTTGAGTGGTTTTGTATCTGTTTGATTTTGTAGTCACAGTTTTCCTTCGCTCCGAGTGATGGTATGCAATAAAATTTAGAGATACTATTCTCTTTGATTAAAAAAAAAAGGGTATAATAATGCAAAGACCAAAACATAAGTCTTCTACATATAATCTTAAGAAATAGTACACAACCATAAGATTTTAGTTTTTCGAGGACGTGCACAAATGATATTGCACCTACCTAGCTAGTACTTCAAGCTATATATAACATATCCAACATGAAATTCATACTCTTCACGGTCTAGTGATTTTTTTTGGTATTTTGTCAGTTTGATTTTGTAATTACGTTTTCCTCTCTTATAAGTGAGGGTAATGAATAAAATTGAGAGATATCGTCTCCCTTAGTTTTTTATTTTTTAAAAAAAAAAAACATACGAAAGCAAAGACAAAAACATTAGCTTTCTTGAGTTTCCTCCCTAGCTATTGTGGAGTTATCATGACAGCTATTATAAGAAGATTACTATTGAAAAGAAGTACTCGTCTTTGATTAACAATTAATATCTTTTAAATTTGCCATCAGATTTTATTTGTATGATTCTTAACTGAAGAGAATGTAAAAATTATCACTTGATCGACTACAATGAATTTATTTCGCACATGATGGGGTAGTCGGTAGAGAAAAGAAAGTACGTCTCAAAGTGATCTCAACAACAACTCTTATTTATTTATAGTTTGATTGTTTATTCTCCTACGAGAGATGATCATTAGAGGTTCCATTAACAGAGCACGTCGGCTAACATAAAAGTCCAACCTGCACGTTTATTTTAATGCTGATATGCAACGTTAAACGTTGTGATTAATCTGGACGTGAACAATAATAGCGTTATTACATACGTATTCTCCGAGCTTCCTAACGTGCAATGCATAATCTGTAGCCAGTCAAAATACGTGCTTCCATGTCCCAGCTCATCCTGGGAGATAATAATGCAATTCCCCAGCTCCCGGCCAAAGGAAAACCAGAAGCCAATTAGCAAGAAGAAGCCACTACTCATAGCAAAATGTCAGTTTCTGTGTCCAAAAAGAAATCAAAGCCATCCAAAAAACAAGAAGCAAATGGACCTGGCTTATGTTTTTCGTTTGCACTTAGCTTCCTCTGTCGAATTCCTGCTACTCTCTTCCTTCTGATCCTTATCTACTTGTGGTGTTCCTCCACTACCATCATATCAGGGAATATTGTTCATGTTTGCGTCTCTTCCCGGAAGCTCAACAACCTCTATTGCCTCTCTGCTGGTACCCAGCCAAACATCGATATCCCAATTCCAGGAATCAACAATAGTGCCATTAATCCTAACGCGATGGCCAACATAAAAGAGACAATCAATGTCGTTCGCGAAGGCACAACTCCTGTTACTGAAAATAGTGCTGATAAAGACAGAAAAGATCAGGAGGTTGCAGATGCTGTGGAAGTCGTCAATGCTGTTTTGGAGGACCCCAATCTAACTTCTGAAGGAAGTGTCGAAGAAGACAAAAACGAACTGGTTGCTGATGCTCAAAAGGTTATGGATACTTCTCAGGACGATCCTAATCCAGTTAATAGGCGAGAAGTAGACAAAGCCAGAGATGAGGAGATTGCAACTGCTAAGAAGGCCGTTGAGGAGCAGTTGCAACTTCACCGATCCTGGAGGTCAGATAAGAATCACGCGGTGTGCGATGGGCGGGGAATTTATGTCTATGATTTGCCATCGAAGTTCAACAAGGACTTGATGGGTCAGTGCCATGATATGGTTCCGTGGGCGGACTTCTGCAAGTATTTTGAGAATGAGGCACTGGGCCAGCCCATAACAAAGCTTGGGGAAGGATGGTATCAGACTCATCAGTACTTGCTGGAACCAATATTTCATTCGAGGGTCTTGAAGCATCCGTGCAGGGTTTATAATGAGAATGAAGCAAAGCTCTTTTATGTCCCTTTCTATGGTGGTTTAGAAGTTCTAAGATGGCATTTCAAGAATGTTTCCAATCATGTCAAAGACACCTTGTCGTTAGAGCTCGTAACGTGGCTGGAAAAGCAGCAACCGTGGGCTCGGTATTCAGGTAAGGATCATGTTTTTGTGTTGGGGAAGATTTCGTGGGACTTTAGGAGATATGACAACTCTTCATGGGGTACGAGATTTCTAGAGCTTGATCAAATGCAAAACCCTGTCAAGCTCTTGATCGAACGCCAACCATGGCAAATAAACGACATTGGGATTCCGCACCCGACTTTCTTCCACCCTCGTTCAGATGATGAGATTATGGCATGGCAATCGAAAATAATAGATTCAACTCGTAGAACACTTGCGAGCTTTGCTGGGGCCGCACGCCCTGATCAACCAGACAACATCAGGTCGATATTAATCAACCAATGCAATTCTGTGGACGATGGAGTATGCCGGTTTTTGAATTGCAGTTCAGGCGGGTGTGATCAGGCAGAGTCAGTCATCGAGCTCTTCGTGGAGTCGGAATTCTGCTTGCAGCCTCCTGGGGATAGCCCAACCAGAAAATCGGTATTTGATTCTTTGGTGTCTGGTTGCATCCCTGTATTTTTCAGTCCTTTCACAGCTTACTACCAGTATCCATGGTACTTGTCGCCCGATCATGGGAAATATTCGGTGTTTTTAGACCAAGAGGAGGTGAGGCAAAAGCAGGTGAATGTTGTGGAGAGGCTGGTCAAGATTTCTCCGAGAGAGAGGGAGGATATGAGGAGCTTTATAGCCTATGAACTGCTACCTGGGTTAGTATATGCGGATCCAAATTCCGAGCTTGAAAAGTTTCAAGATGCATTTTCCATTGCTATGAATAATCTGCTCGAAAGGGTAGACAGGATGGAATCGACCGTACAATAGGGGCCGGGCCGGTACTGTTCTAGCTTTAGTTTGTTTCCTGATTTCTTCTTGATGATCTTGAGCTTCATGTTTGTGACATCATAATTCTTTCGCCTCAGCAAGAAGCTAGCAGATCAGGTCAATGACAATATGGTTGGTCTCAGAGAAGAGTGTCCAATCTTGAAGGAACCAAATCCCCTATGTGCCTCGTTCTAAAATAAGTGTACGTACGTGATTAATATATCACACCCCTCATATTTGTTTAATTATAATCCCTAACAATATATTACTCGACTTCAGATAATCTGCAACATATCTTATCCTGTATGCCTAATACATTAAAAGATCGATCCTGCGAGTTAAATAACATTAGGGTTAGTCATAAATTTGTACCTCACACAACGTGACAACATTGTCATTGTGAAACATGCCCCCCAAAGCTCCACTTTGATGCGTGTATTTTTTTTTTTTGAGTCACGTGTGTAGAAGTTGAGAGTTGCTTGACAAGTGACACCAATCACGAATTGCATTTGATTTAAAGATAAAAGGGTTAAATACATTTTGTGTAACGCCCCGACCCAAACTCCATACAAATAGATTTTCGTATAAAATAAGGCTTTTTCACCATGGCTAATCATTTATCTAGGCCTCCAATATTTCAAAACTAATTTTACAACCTCAACAAAATATTCATAAGCCACAAAAGCCCTAAAATTTACATTAGCATATCTAATATTTCCAACATCGATGAAGATCTCCCAAAAGAATTACAATAATGATTTTCTCAAAATTTGTCTCCAAAAGTACTCTTTCAAACACGCTTTTGGAACACAAATCTATTTGAAACTCTTCGAACATCTCTAATTTTGCCAACTTTGGAAAATATGAGAATTAGTAGTGAACTACGACTAGCTCAGTAAGTAATAAGTCAATGGGAAAAATATAATTTTCTCACAATAACCGAAATCCACAATAAAATACTGTGAGCCATATCAGAACCAAAATACAAGTTTGTAACAAAAATATCCAAGGCCACACAATATAGGGAAATCACCAATGGTCACACAAATATCCAGGCCACAAAGACCTCCAAATACCACGAGAGGTATCAAATTGGCCACACAGAGCACAGAGATATATCACCAGCACAAGGAAAATTTTCACAGTATGCTCATCAAAACAAGTTATAAATATTTCAATTGAATTTTACGAAATCTCGACAATCTCATTTTACCCAAAATTTGTTTAGTTCCCAAATAGTACATCAAAAATTATATAAAATACGGTATACATTTAAAAAATCTCATTGAAGAACCACTTACCTCAAACGCTTAACCAATCCTTAAAGCTTATCTAACAATTGCCGAACAATCTCTTGGAAACTAGTAGCACCACCTCAATCCAAATTTTGATCTCCAATATACATTCTCGACGACCATTTATTAATCTCAATCTCTTTTACTTTTAAAATTCAAACATATCTCTATCCATTACTTTTAAAATTCAAACATAAGATCCTTATCCATATTTTAACCTTTAAATTCAAACCTATGATCAAATCTCTATTCCAACCTTTAAATTCAAATATAGATACATGATCTCCATATCTGCACCTTTAAATTCAAAAATACAATTCAACCTCTATCCAAAAATCAAAAATAGGATTAAGCCCTATCTCTTCGTTTAAAATTCAAATTGCTCAGTTAACACTTTTTTCGGGACGGGGCATTACATTTTGCACCTCTTATATTTAAGGGTGTTGACACATTGCACCCTTATATTTAGAGGTGTTGACGCAGTACACTCCAATGTTTTATTTTTAAAATATTAAGCCAATTATGTTATCTCTCCCAACGATTTGCACATCGGAGTGAAATTATGTGTCAAATTAGACAGTAATCGTACTGCTTTTGCCATTGCTAAGTATTGAAAAGGGAATTTGATAGTAAACTTTAAGAATGATGATTCAAGGCAATAAACGTCTGCCTTTGGAGAGATAGGCTGATATTGTACATATTCAGGTGATATGTAGGTGACCATTGTTTGAGATTCAAGGCAATACGGTAATTTAACATGGACTGAGGTCACGTGAGAACACGTGTAAACGATTACCTCTAATTTGACCAAATTTTACTCTGGGGTGCAAATCGTTAAAGGAATAATATAATGGGCTCAATGTCTCAAAAATAAAATATTGGGGTGCAATGTGTCAATACTCCCAAACTTAATTAAGGGGTGCAAAGTGTGTTTAACCTAAGATATCTATCTTTCGGAAAAAGTCAATTTGCACTCTCAAAATACTAAAGCAATCTTAAACAGAAGTCTCAACTACTACTTTTGACACATTAAATTTTAAAACTATCAAATTTTATCAATAATTTAATCTTATCACCTGCGAACAAGTTCTTAGGTTCAGTTCAAATGTCCAATTGTTGTTATGCTCTCAACTTGGTCCGTGCATTTTTCATTCATAATCCAAAAGAAAAAGAAAAAGACAAGACATTTGATGTTACATGATTCTACCCTCGTGGCAAAGTACAACGCACTTAGCTCATCATATGGAAATCTTTTAAATTGACTACCATATCTTGAATTAGGCGTCATTCCTCTCTCATTGTATGTTTAAATTTTTAACGCATTTTTCATATTTTATATTGAAATGGGGCAACTTTAAAAATCTAACAACAATTCCTATATATTTTTAAAGGAACCCCTTCTTTTTGGAAATTTTAGGGAGCAATCACCCTTACAATTATTTTTTATTAGAAAATCCATGCCCGGCCTAACTTGAGGAAGTTTGATAAAAATGTTGGATCATACACTTGATTGGATAGATCACATTGTAAATTAGGGCCACTTAAGTTGTTCCACACCTAAGCATCGAGATTAAATTTTAATCTGCAACACAAAGAACATAGTCACTTATCAATCAAGAGGATCCCTACTAATTTGTGCACCACTCTTATCATATATAAGTTAAAAAATATTTTGGTTTATATTATGAATAAATTTGTATCCAGCTGTATTGTTACCATATTTTTGTTTGCCAAACATCACCGAAGCCAACTCTTCTTGGGTCTTTTACGTCATGTTCGTACTTATTATTTTTGTAAATTTTTGGTTTTTGTTGCATAAGTGCTTAGACTTCAGTAAATTTAAAAAAATTATCACATATACTTGGATGGGTTAATTTTTTTTTTTTATTGAATATGGGCTAGATTCTATTGAGATTTATAAAAAAAAAAAATATATGGAGAATTTGTAGGAGAGCGTTAGAATTTGTCAAAAAACTATTGTTGGGGTTTGTCGGGGACACGATCCTAATAATTATCGCCCATTTTCTTCTTTCACAAGTTCCCACGTCTCAAATTTCGTCTTGTCGTTCCAGGAGCCCAAGCTTCAACGGAATATCCGGTTCACACTAGTCAGCCCTCTCTCTGTCTCTCAATTCACGGCCCAATTCATTCGCAGTGACGTAGTCTCTGATGCAATGGCTGTAGCCGTCCATTTAGCCCAATTCTGAAACCCCAACGCTTGGTGCGAGCTTCACACGTTTATACGTGCATAATCCTCCACGTGTAACCGGTAAATTCACAAATCTATACAACCCAGGAAGCTGACTCGGTGACTCAGCAGAACTGTGTATCTCTATAAATGAAGGCCCGATGCTCTGTTCAACCATTCGTTTTCTCATTAGAAAAGATAATCTAGTCTTGGGACCCATATCCGCGTCCTTGCTCTTGGCAAAGCCGATCTCATCCAATTCGAAGCCAACCCTTTCGCGCTTTACGCAGGTTTCGCCCGCTTCTTTCTTATCTCCGCCAACCAAGACAGGGTTCTCGAGGCCCGAGTTATTTAGTTTTCGATCGGTTCGTTCAATGGCTGGCCAGTCCCAGAGCAGCTCAGTCCACGACTTCACCGTTAAGGTTAGTTTCAGGGATGTGTTTGATGTTTCCCTATTATCAACTTTAGAGACGCTTTTCTTGTTGCCTTGGTTTTTCAACTCTATTCTTGCATCGAGTAAAATAAGCTGATGTAGTAAT
>RXIC02000260.1:0-13699 GCA_003952965.2 Morella rubra | reverse complement strand
TCGGCCGTCCGATTTATGTGTGGTCTTTAGTCTTGCTACCCAACGACACAACTCCGCACCAACGGAACGGCGTTGTCACCATTCCCGTTCCTCATGGTTACTGATATCACCATGGAAATGTTGTATGACCACTATACCCTGTTGGCTGTGTACAGAGTTTCATTAGATTAAAATATATTATCTTAAGCGCATGCCAAGAAAAATGATCCATGAAATAAACACGAGTTCTTATAGAGATCAACTATGGTCTTATTTCTATGACAAGGAAAACAAGAAACATTGATTGTCATCTACCGACACTGGGGCAGATAGAAATATTTATTTAAGCCTGATAATTTTTTCTTAACAATTTCGACAAAGCCAGAAACTTTTCACCGATTGTTGTTTGAGATAAATACAATTTGTATCTTCCAAGTGAGAGAAAATTGATATATTACACTGTCAACTATTATTTTTGTAATATTGCGTATAGTATTATTGATTTCATATATTTTATATTCATAATTATTGACTGACCTTAGTTACACAAAAATACAAACTTGGGGATTAAATTAAATAACTATCTAGTCTATTTTAATAAAATTATGTCCACTAAATAGGATTCATTCGAATTTGAATTAATACTTTCTATTTTTTTTTTTTTTGTAACGAGAGAAAATTCAGGCACTCATTCACACATGCTAAGTTCAAACGGACTTGATCTAGTATCCTCACGAGCTAGATTTAACATCACGGCAAATCTAAGCCGTATAATCCTAAGACACATGTCAGGTAAATTCAACTTTAACGTGAGGTGCCCTCAAGAATTATTTGTATCTGGAAGAATTCAAACCTAAAATCTAGAAGGTGCACACCCCTAGATCCTGTATAGATCATACTTTAGTTCTTGTCCTTTGTTCCTTTTCACTAAATTGTATCAAACCATATGAGCATAACATTGCATTAGTCTCCGTTTTCTCGTGCTTTTGAATATTAGTATTGAAAAGGGATATACCTTTGGGTTAGTTGAATTAAGTAGCCATGATGCTTGAGGTTATCCGTCCCTATTCTGCTTAAGATTATTTTTAGCAAACTTAAAAGAACAAACAGCACACAATTCCAGCTTCTCTTTTCTTTTCAAGGTAAAATACCCAACCTGTATACAACTTTTTCTTTCTTTCTTCCTTCCTTTCTCTCTGTCTAATTTACGTGGACGGCGCTGCGCAAGCTCTTTTCCCTTTTCTTACGCCGCGTAAGGAAAATGTCCAGACTTATCCCCTTCGGACGCCTACATCCCCATCTCTTATACGAATTGGGAATAACTTGACGCAGCGGTCGTTTATTGGCATCCACATGAGCTGATCCACATCCACAAAAACTGGACAGCTGGAACCTCGACAAGTCACACCAACAGAGAATCAGAAGAAACCCCTCTGCATCGGTGACCCATCCTGATCAACTTACAGGCTACGTACAGCTGCCTCATAACTATCTCTTCCCCTTTTTGTTTCCAACTTTTTATTCTCTTTCTCGTGGATACCGCAAGTTCTTGTACTCTAAATTCTTCCTCTTCTTAAAATCGAATCTATTGAAAATGACAATATGGTATTGGATATATATTATTAGAAAATAACGGTTTAGACTATGATATATAATAGGATGAATTATACTTTACACTCATATAGTTTAAAAGTACCGACATCCTGTACTTTATTTTTTAATTTGTAAACATTCCACCTACGTGGTTTGGACTTCTTCGATTTGCACTTTATCGTCTATTTATTTGTAATTTTGAACGAAAAAATCACTCTAGTATTCTAGATGTGGCTCACTTGTCTATTTTACTCCGATATTCAAAAATAATTTATTATACTTTGTGTCTATATGGTTTGGAGAAGTATAATATTTTGCACCTCATTATTTTAATTTTTGAGACATTTTGCATCCGCGTGTTCTATACGTGGTTGATTTTTTCGTTCGAAATAATAGATAAATTGTCGTAGTGCAAAGTGTTAAAATTTTCAAACCATATAAGTGTAAAGTATAATTAACCTCATCTAATAAATCAGAGAAAAATAATTGTAAATGATTTAAAGGATAAAGGTCAAAGTTCAAAGGGCTGTAAATAGAAAAATATAATTAACAAAAAGGAATATATACATTAAGAACGACTGATCGTATTAAACTCTAATGAATCAATTAAAAAGTTTAAATTATTAAGAAGGAGCGACTTTCAAGAATAAAATTAGGAACTTAGGTCAGCTAAGAAGTATTAAATGCACCATTATATTATTTAATAATTAATTAGTTGTGGAAATTGAGCTCGTGTAGGGGTGAACATGACTTTTTCTTTTTCCTTTTTTAAGGATTGGGCATGACCTTTGGAATAGATACGAACGGATATAGCGATATGGATAATAGAGGGGACAGAAAACATGTCATGCAAGTAATTTCCAAAAATACGCTAAATATTTTTTTCTAAGTATTTAATGCAGGTTGGTCGTACACGTCAACACACATTCAACTCCAGAAACTCTTCCCAACTCCCCAGCACACGCCAGAAACGAGCATCGTGGAGTGGCGGATCCGGACAACTGGAGTCTATCTGATTCCCTGCCAGCCTCTAGTTTCCCACTCCGCCCAACGTGGACCTACGGTTTTCTGCCACGTCGCCAAAACACCGATCCAACCAATTAGTTTCTAACACAGGTCTCAACTGAACTCTTGTCCCCCACTCCTCCTGAACCCATGTGGCACGCTCTTTTAGCTGCCCCCTTCCCGCGCTGCCTATCTGGCACCTTTATATTTTATTTACCAACTCGTTCTTTAATGATCTGGTGCCCCACGACCCACGTTATAACGACGGCTTCCCACCGGTCAAAATCTCCATAATTAAGATAATAACCACGATAAAAGCAACATGGCAAAAAGTTACTTTTTCGAAGCTCAGTGGCAAGTGACGAGGGATTAGAGTTTCCATTAGTTTTTAGTCACCTCTAAGGTAGAGTGATTTTTTTTTTTTTCAAATAACGGATTCTGCATAATTCATCACTCCCGCGACATCTATTTATACAGGGTGTACAGAACCGGACTGAACCGGACCTATTTTGTAGTTTTAAAAGTAAAAATTCGGTCCGATTTGGACAGATTTGAAAATTAGATTAATCCTGTTTGTCTGGTCTAGATATTTTAAATATCCGGTCTGGACCGGATCAGATTAATAATAAATAATTTTTTTAATACAAAACTTAAAAAAAAAAAATGTGCATAAGTCAAAACGTACAGTTTTGACGCCCTTTTCAATCTTTTCTTCCCCTTCGAAATTTTCTCTTCCCCTTTCGAAATGAAAAAAAAAAAAGGAAAAAAAAATTGAAACCGATCCTCTATTTTAGTAGGACCGGAAATCCGGTCTGAAAACCGGATCGGATTTCCGATCCTGCAGCCCTACAGCTCCGATACGAGAGAATCGAACATACGACGGTGTATTTCATATACACAGTAACAATTTTGCACTGCCCACTAAGACAATCTAATTATGAGCAACTTTTATCCTATTATCTTAACCTAAAGTTGCTGAATTAAAGTTCTATGACATCACTGGTTACTAATATGCTTCTAAGGAGGTGTATCTACTCAAAAGTTATCTATAGAATCATTTTTAAAGATTTTGATCCAACAACTATATCTCTAACGTGGGTACATGGTTTTAAAGAAAAGTTGAGGTAAGCCAAAAGAAATCTAATATAAAAAAAAAAAAACAAGTTGATAGATTTCCAAAGACACAAATCTTTGTATTGGTACTAGCAAGTTTGCCTCCACGTTCCAGACAAGAACACTTCCCACGACCCCCGTACGTACACTAAACAACTCCGAAACAAAACAAAATAGCTTTCTTCCACGAACCGTCCAAGATGATTCCTAATCCATATTATTAATTCAACGTGTCAAAATTGCCGAACCAATACCAGTCCAAAGACAAACCTTGCAAGTAAAAAACCATGATCTCATTAATCCAACGGCCCAGATCGATCCCCCCCGTTTATCATGGATAAGGATAAAGCCCCAGCATTCCCATCCCCACCCCACCATCTACTTTTAACGTCAAAACAGAGCTCCTTCGCTCGCAGACTTTCAGCCCCACAACCTCTCCTGACGTCACCAAACGGCTCTTCGAATTATCCGTTTGTAAATTCCATGTCGGACGCAAAAGTTTTTTTTTTTTTTTTTTCAAATATACGTTCCAAATCTTTGGCGCTGGCGCTGGTGTACAGGTACTGTACGCATATATATAAATAGAGCTGCTTGGACACGTACTCTTGAATATTGAGGCTTTCCTTTCAAAAAAATGGAAAAGGTGGAGGTTTACTCGAACATGATTTCTTGGGTTAGAGGGAAGTGTATAGGGAAGGGCTCGTTCGGAACTGTGACGCTCGGAGTGGACGTGCAGGACCGCCGCGTTTTCGCGGTGAAGTCCGTGGATCGGGACTCGGGTCTTATGGGTCATCTGGAGGCCTTGGAGAACGAGATTGAGATCCTCCGGTCGATCTCTTCGCCTTACGTGGTTGGGTTTCTCGGCGATGACGTGACTTACGAGTCCCCGACGACGTCGTACCGGAACCTGCACTTGGAGTACTTGCCAGGTGGCACCGTGGTCGATGTGGCAAGGCCGAAAGGTAGTGACGTGGACGAGAGGATTGTGCGGTCGCGGGCCTGGTGCGTGGTCTCCGCGCTGCGGTACCTTCACTCAAGAGGCATTGTCCACTGCGACGTCAAGGGGCGGAACATTCTGGTTGGCCCCGATACAAGGTCGGCGAAGCTTGCCGATTTCGGGTCGGCGATCAAAACATCCGGGGAGAACTGTGCGGCTCCGATTATGCCACGCGGGAGTCCCCTCTGGATGGCACCGGAGGTTATTAGGCGGGAATCGCAGGGGGCTGCATCCGACGTGTGGTCCCTGGGCTGCACGATCATCGAGATGATCACCGGAAAGCCAGCTTGGGAGGATCGCGGGCTTGACACGCTTAGCCGAATCGGTTTCTCCGACGAGTTGCCCGAATTTCCAACTTTCTTATCCGAACTTGGTCTGGATTTTCTCGACAAGTGTCTGAGGAGAGATCCTTGCAAGCGGTGGAGCTGCGATCAGCTGCTGCAGCACCCATTCCTGTCGTCTTCGTCGTCGCCCAACAAGGTCACGGACTCGTCGCCGCGTTGCGTACTCGACTGGTTTAACGCGGAGTTCGATGCGGAAGATCAGGATGACGAAGAGAACGGACTGAGCTCCGAAAATTGCGAAGCTTCCGCGAGGGAGAGGATTGGTAAATTGGCTACGAAGACAGGGGTAAACTGGGAATCGGATGGTTGGCTGGCGGTGAGAGCCTTGGCATGTGGCGCAGAAGCGGCAGGTGCGAGCTGTTGTGGGGACGAAGGAGAAAAGCCAAGTACGGAATATCCAGTCTTGACGAGGACAGAAGGCGAAAAGAGTGGGACAAGCTCGGAATATTCTGATTCGGCGAGGGCAACGGAGGAAAGCGAGAGGAGGACACGTTTGGAATATGGAAATTCTGGTGGCGGGCTTTTACTGAGTTGGCGGTATAATAATAACTACAGCGATTGTGTGCTTTGGTGGGGTGGGTGTAGCTGCAAAGCTGGCTCGACCTGTCGGCACGGGTCGCAAAAGGCGGATTTCGCGCTGGGGTGCCAAAAGACAAGCATTTACAGCTGCTGTACTTCATGTTTTCATCACTATTGTTCTCATTTTATTTTACAGTAATACTCCTCAATAAACTGTTATTCACATTATTCCCCTTTTATACGTGGCCTCCATTTTATGCATGCGATCAAGTTCTCAACTGCAAGTAATTTGCCATGAATCTCAGATGCACCAAAAAAAAAAAGGGTCTAGATGTTAAATTATACTGTGAGAGCTGCTCATATCCGAAGTCATTAAACGACGGAAAAATAACTAATGATCCGAAAAGAGAAGTAGAGATAACAAAGAGGTAGATTTTAGAGTTAATAACAATTTTTTTTCTCAATACAACCTGATTCTCAAATAATCCAATGAATTTTAACTCGTTACAACTCATTTCACAAACTATATTTCTTGTTACGATTTCATCCCTTGACCTGTTGGAATTGTTATGTCAAACGGTTTCCGTTTCACGTGAATGACACGTGATTTTTTCGTTATTTGAAAAAATAAATTTGACCAGTTCATTCTAAGTGAGTCATCTTTTTTTTTTTTAATAAAAAAATCATAACTACATATTATTTTTTGGATCTACGAATTGTTAGAATCACCGTTGAAGGATAGAGAAGACTCATACGAGGGTAAATTTGTCTTTTTAAGTAAAGAAAATGTCACGTGTCCATTATGTAAAACAGAAAATCGTTAGACTTAATAGCTTAAGCCAGTTGAGGGATGAAATCGTAATGAGAAGTATAATTTGTGATGTGAGTTTTAACGAGTTAAAATTTGTAGAAATATTTGAAAATCATGTGGTAGTTTGAGGGAAAAAATTCTAATTAACCCTAAATTTTATTATGTTAATTATACACTTTAACACTTTACTCACGTGTGTGGATCCGACTCTTCCTTAATGGGTAAGTCCAACACATGTAATATTTTAATTAATTGGGATGACATGTTAAGTAGAACTAAACTAATAATTTTGACTATGATAATATGCAAATCAACCACTTATCTCATATAGATTTTTTTTATTTAAATTATATTCTTTTGACACGAACACGAAACATTGAATTAAGTAAAAAACTGGCTTGAGTGGTCTTAATTCAAAGGGCAACAACCCATGATTGCAATTTTAATAGGATAAAGAAAGTTTGTTCATATCTTAGGGAATAGGGAGGTTATGACTACAATAGTAGAGAGGCTTTTGAAGAGACTGAGTGGCAGGTTCCAGTTCATTGTCGTGGAACGAACAGGTCAGAGTGGCATGCTTTGAACAAATCAGGGCTCTGTGCAGAGAATGGGAAGGAAGTGACGCATGTGGTGGCGTTAAGACTTCGGTTAGACCACTAGCACCGCTAACACGTAATGACCGCAGCCTCCTAATTGATCGTAATCCTTTTGGAAAAACCATAAAGTTTTTTTTGGATAGAAAGTGTACCCAGGTTGATTAGTAGAAGAAGATATTGGCGGATGAACCGAACATATAATATATAATAATATATAGATATAATTGGTGCCTCTTTTGTTTGTGTTTTTTGACTAGCACACTAGAGACTTCCCTATTTCCTTGACGGCGAAAATCAAGGTCCCAGTTCAAAGCACTAGTTGGTAAGAAGATACTTATATCCGTACTTGAACGTGCCAGACCAGATCAGACTAGAACCCACATTTGGGCAAAGTGGTATTGCTTCAATTATCCTTTTCATAAGAGATTTGGTTCACGTGTAAGATGGGTTCCAAAGGACAGAAAAAAACAAACATAAAAGACTACCCCACGAGGAAATTTCCTAGTCAATGGGTTATAATTCTTTCCAAGGTCCCAATTAGTGATTTTATGTTAATATTGAGGAAAATACATTTGTCACTCTCTCGGTTATTGAAATTCTGATACTTTGCACCTTAAACTATAGATGCTCAAAAAACTCGATGGCTCGACCCAGTCAAATCGGCTTAGGTCGGGTTCGGATTTTATTTGTTTGTTCCAGAAAAGATTCGGATTGTGAAGTATATTCTTGAAGGGGAAAAACACCAAACCCGACTCGAATATTATAATTCTATGCATAGTTCTCCAAAAATATAGCCCAAAACGTTCTTGGCCTAAAAAATTTAGTGTAGATAATTATGGGCCTAGAATATAATGTTTTCAAAAAAAGGCTCAAACAAACCCAACCTTGACTCGAGCCCACACCAAACCCGTTCTGCTTGGGTCGGCTCGGGTTGGGAGAAATGTGACCCGAAAAGTCCAGCCCCACTCTAAATTATCAATTTTGTTATACTTTGCCTCTCAACTATCAACAGTTTACAGTTTACACTTTAAGCTGTTAATTTAGATGAATATTGCTATCTTGGTGTAGTGAAATGACAAATTTATCTTATATAAAATATAATTATAGAAAAATGATGAGGGTATAATCATCATTTCACTAAACTAAAATAGTAATTTCCGTTCAAATTAACGGTTAGAGGTGCAAAGTATATATAATTGGTAATTGAGAGGTAAAGTGTAACGAAATTGATAGTTTTATGTGTAAAATATTCTTTTTCTAATATTTGATGGGCGAAAAGTATTTAACCCTTAATAATTTTTTATTCTTGCTTTATAGATACTTTTTCCTTAAAAACATACATTTTCTTTTGCTTCCTTCGCGTCTTGATCTTGGTACATGAATCGGGTTATCTTAATTATATTTAGGTTTCGAGTTCATCCAAAGAAGCACCATAGTTTGGGCTAGCTAGATTTTGGCAAAATGAGTAGATTCCCAAAGAAATACGCAAGCGAAGCATGCTGATCATGATCTATATCCGTGGACGAGGCAATCTCTTATCTCCCACATTGTGCTGTGCAATCAAACGGCACGAAAATCTTGAACGTGATTGCCAACTAATTAATTTGCCTTCTCCATGTCGTGCAGTTCTTGGAATCTCTGAAGTGGGGGCTTTCTTGATAGTTAATTTTCAGCCGATTCTGACACGATATTGAAAAGCTTAATTCCTACGAATATGCTCTGTTGCCAATTACGTTGAACTTCATATCCAGCTTGCATGCCTACCAATATTCGTACAAGCTGTTTTTAATCAATACTCTGATGGAACTCTCTTTTAAACTATATCGTAAGGAAAAGTAAACAAGATGTGTCTCAGCATCTTGCCTGCCCAACAAATCAGGTCATGTATATATAATATATATTTCACTTTGAGAAAAAATACATTTGTCACTTAGGATTACCATATGTTTTACACTTTGCATCCTTAAACTATCAATTCTTAACACATTACACATTATGTATATTTTTTTTCATAAAATTAAATGAGAAGTGATTTTTTTAAATAAATAAAAATGAAAATTATACCCTTAAATATAATATGCTATTTGACTTTCTAAAAACATAATGGAACATTTCGTATTTAAAAAAAAAACTCAATTTCCGTTCAATTTGAAGGACAAATATTGACAAATTGTGTAATGTGTTAGAGATGAGTAGTTTGTGGATACAATCTCTCAAACGTGATAATTTAGGTGAAAAGTGCAAAATATAAGTGAAAAGTGTATTTTTCTCTTTCACTTTTTTAAAGAAATTTTTTTATAAATGAGATGAAATTTTCATATAGCTATTAAAATGTTTGGTTTAGAGTATAGTTATTAAGCAGTACCATTAAACTCTGGCAGAAATATTTTAGTGCCCCTTATCTATGGGCGAAAATCAAATTGTGCCTGATTGGGCGGCCTCGTCTTCTCAACTAAACGATGCATGACCTGCTATCTGATTCTCCCCTAAAACCTGGCATAAACTCAAGTATTCTTGTACTTTCATTTGAAATTGATAGGGACATTTTGGTCATCAATTGAATAGGTAGCACAAGTGAGGACGCATGTTTTGGTTCTATTGTGTTTAGAGGAGACCCAGGCGGCTGGTTTAGATTGGTTTGGTTGAAACACGGGGTAAGAATATTATGGGTTTTTAAGCTATGGCTTTGATGGAAGCCAAAAAATAAAGCTATTTTTATTGCGTTCAGTGTCATCTGATTTGATACCCAACTATTAAGATATGCGCTAAGTCATCATCCTAAGATTATAAAAAAAAAAGGCATCCTGTTCGTAGCTTTCCTTGTCAAATCTTATTTGGCTCGCAGATCCTAATTATGTGTCTCATATGCACCAACCCACCCTAATCTCCCTGAGTTGTCGGGGACTCGTGGTGGTACATATCTAAGTTACACACTACTTTTTTTTCATGCCCGACAAAAGTTTGTGCATGTGAGATGGGATACAGAGCACAGACTAATTATCAGCCACAGAGAGGAACATTAAATAAATGGAAGAAAAAGAAAAGGGTTTTCCTTTGTTCTTATCTTTGATCCCCGAGCACCAGTGAGCAGGATTCGGATCTTTCGTACTACCCAGGCTTGAGGCTCATGAAGAGCAGCAGGCTGACATGAACTGCCCATCAAGAAGTTCTTAGAAGCCTCACCTCTGGCCCCTTCACTGTTTGGATCGAAATGGGCTTAGTTATGTCTGTCTTACGTTGTGGGCAATGCAGACAGGGATTTTCTGGTTGCTGTGTCTGTAGTTCTTGAGAACGCGGGGGAATTTTGGGCCTGTGTTGCCGTATGTTTTCTGTGTTTGTAGCTTTCATGACCTACATTTTGTGATCCAGTAGTGTTCCTGCTCTTTGTTTTTCAGGCCTCTAAGTTCCTGCCCAGGTTGTTTTCTGGGTGCGAAGATAAATTAAGATAATGAGACGTATATTTTTACTCGAATCAACTGTTGATTCTCTTACCAAGTTTTTATTCTTGGGAACTTGAACGAGTGAACTAAGGCGATATTTAGCAAGTAAACATTTTAAGGATTTTGAGTTTATAAGAGAAATTTTTTGAATTGTTTTAGGGGATTTGTAAAGAAGTAAGGAGAAAAAAGATTTGATGATTTATTTTTAATTTAAAAATAATAGAGTTTATCTAAAAAAAAAAAAAGTAAGGAGAAAGAAAATCTGATGTAACCTTTTTTTAATAAGAAAGTATTAAAATTGTATGAAAAAATATATTGAAATTTGTATACAATTTTTACATTTAAACATTAATATGATGTTTGCCAAACCAAAATTTTAATCTTTAATATTTTATCATTATTACATTTCTTTTTTTATCTTTTACTTTTTTTACAAATTTTTTTTACTTTTTCACTAACTTTTTCATTCTCTCTCTTCATCTTTTTACCAACTCTTAAAATTTATCCTAAAATTTTATTCCCAAACGCCATATAAATATAAAAATTTTGAGTTTTTAAAAACTTTTCTGAAAAAGTTGAAAAGATTTCATATCCAAATGTCACTCTAAACATGTGACAGGTTCATGGCTCTGCATCTCTCATTGTGGTTAATCAACTCTTCTTCCATAGAGATCATAGGATCTAAAATTAAAGGTTAGGGTCAAATATGTTCTCGAGATAAAGGAAAATGAGAGATACGAAGATCTCTCCTAGTGGGTGGTGGCCCGTGGGACTCATGTGCCAAGAGATGGATGACCTGGTATGGACGACAGTAAAGAGCATGAGTCGAGGAAGACGGCTTCTAAGTGCGTGGTTAGCAAAGACCTCTGGTCGGATGGTAGCATATTTGATATTTGTTGTTCCTAAATAAAAACTTTGAACACAACAAGAAAAATAAAGCTTCAAAAACCAATCAGAGAGAGATTCCAACCTATCAAGTTTCATCCCAATACCAATTGGCAATGGGAAGAGGTGGCCCAATAGGTATATGGAGCACAAGATTAAACGGTCCCTTATCAATGTGGGACTCTTAACACTTCCCCTCACGTGCAGGCCGAATGAACATAGTCCATGCACGTGGAAAATACTGGGGTACACAAACAAGTGGACAAATCCCAGAAATAACTTGGCTTTGATACCATATCAAGTTTCATCCTAAAACCAATTGGCAATAGAAGAGGTGGCCCAATAGGTATATGAAGCACAAGATTAAATGGTCCTTATCAATGTGGGACTCTTAACACAGTCGGAGAAAAAGAAGGCGACCGGTGGAGCTGCTGGCCATGGAGTCAATGGAAAATGGGGGTGCAGCCGTGCAGGGATCGATGAGGGTGCAACAGCTACATAACCTTTGCTTCAACTGATCACACATATTTTCTTTTTCTTTTTTGGACTCAAAAAACAACAGCCCTACAAGCCACAAGGGGCCCTCTGGTTCCATGTTTCTTTGAATCGACGTGCCTTCATTAATGTTCCTTGTTCCCCTATATATTAAGGGTGGGGTTTGTACCTCTGTATGCTTGCTGGCTTTACCGAACATAAAAAATTGTGTGCAGAAAGTGGAAGAGAAAACGACACAGCAAAACGACATTTTGGATGTTGGTAATGTAGGAATCTTCTTTCTTGAAAATTTCCAGTAAGATACTGCCGTCCTATAAGCATGGCTCCATCCTACAATACCTTTCTCTCGCAATGAAAGGGCAGCTCTCTATCTTCTTTTTCTGTTACTTGTGAGGACTGAATCCTTTCTATTCCCACCCTTTTCAGATGTTACGCAGCCACACTCTTTTCTTTTCTGTGCAACATTTTTTTAGATTAAATACATTTCTCGCTCATCAATTAAAATCTTGGACCTCACATAAAATAATTTGTTCGGAGGAATTACTCGTTGTTTAGGAACTTGAGTATGAACGAAGACGATGTTGTGGTCTTTTAATTCAATGGAGCTGATTTTGAAAGGAAGAGAATATCTATAAGATGATTCAGTTATTGATTTTGTCCATTCCTTAGATATTTCAAATAATAATCTATCATGAGAAATATCAGATTATATAACAACCCTCTTTCTATTTATCAACTTAAATCTATCAATTACTCATCTTACAGGAAAAACCTCCCAAAGGAATTGAAAATTTGCTCAATTTATACGTTGCTGTGAATTTAGGAATGTGAATATATATATATATATATATATATATTAAACTATCAAGCAAAAAGTGGGTACGAGTGACCTAGGCGAGTGCGAGTGCGAGTGCGAGTGCCCTGATGATCACTTTGAAAGGATTTGAGAAGAAAATAAACTTCAGTGATTATTAAAAAAAATAAAAGAAAATCTTAGGGAGGGACAATCACCCTTCTTCTTTATTTATTATAGTTTTAGAAAAAAGTTATTTTGAGCTTCTAACTATTAATGTAATTTTAAATGGAGGTCTAAATTGTCATCTTTGACATATTAAACTTATAAACTACCAAATTTTATCAATTTGCAACCTTAAAAAAGATCTAAGGATTAAACTCATGTTACGGGTGTTATGGAAGTTAGAGGACTCAATATATTAAGGGTGCGTTTGCACACCAAAATTTTACACTTTCTTAAAATTTTAATACAAAAAATCATCTCTCTCTTCACTTTTTCACCAAATCCAATAACTTAAAATTTTAACCTCTTAAAATTTTAAAAACAAACACACCCTAAGATTAATAATTTAGATATTTATTTAAAGTTACATTGATAATTAGAGAGTTAAAAATCACTTTTCTCCGATCTGTTTTTTTAACTAGACTGTAATAGAAATAAAGGTCACCAATTGGAGATAAAGATAAGACTCTAGAAACACACCCAATTTGGATCTTGTCCTCCTTGCCCTACATTAATCCATGTGCCAACTAAATCCAAACGAACAGACAGACCAACCCAAGATATGCAATTCCATATCACTCGTAGGGCGTCACTATTCCTTCCAACCAAACACACCGCCTTCCTCCGAAAAGCCCCACTCTGCCCCTCTGGCTCTCTTTTAAGGCGTGAGGTTCACGCTTTTTCCCACGCATCCCCTCTTAAGTTTGGCACTCGCTCTCACAGCACTATAAAACCTCTCTTTCCCCTAACTAGCAGCCGAATTTCCAATCCTTCTCGCGGAGTTTCTTGAACAAAGAAAAAAAAGAAGATGGCGAGCACCGAACCCGAGCTCGAACACAGGGAGGATGAGGAAGCCCCCGCCAACGAGGACGAGGACACTGGAGCTCAGGTGGCCCCGATCGTC
>RXIC02000256.1:0-14926 GCA_003952965.2 Morella rubra | reverse complement strand
TTTCTAGGTTTTTTTTAATCAATATATATTTCTAGTAAATTCATACATGAAGTGCTATTGATGATTTCTCTATGGGAACACTCTTTAATGTCGTTTTGAAAAGAACGAAAAGTGACATAAGTGTCCTTAGGTAGACTGCTTTCTGAATTTACCAAAAAGCTGTACTCACTGTAAGATCCAGAGAGTTCCACCGAGATGAGACTGGAGAGTAGTTGTACAGGAAACAAGTAAAGGAATACATTGGAAGTTTACAAAAAATAAAAAATAAATTATTGAGGGAGACGAGTTTATCAATTTACCATTCTATAAATCGCGCTATACCTGAAAAATAGGACAAATTTGTAAATAACGACTACAAGAGATTTGATTAAAAAAATATTTCTGCGATACTCATAAACTACTTTTCAAATAAATTCAATAAAAAAAAACCGAGTATCTATTTTGTTTTCTAAACTCGGGGAAAAATTGGAGCAAAATAGTAAAACACTAGCATGCAATATTCTTTCTTCATCCGAATATGCCTATTTTCGCGTTTCTTTAGCCTTTTTTTTTTTTATAAATGTTTCTTTAGCCTATTAGATCGTCATTTGACTCGCTCTCTGCAGCTAGCTGTTACCTTTTTCAGATAGCTGCGCTCACGCATCCTTGTCATCAAGCGTCTCGCAAAATAGATATATATTTCTCTTCTTAATCCCTTCCCCTTTTCTCGCTCTCTTCGTTCGCTTCCCTATTCAATATTCCTTGAAGGGAAGACCCAAATAAAGCGAAATTCCAGCAATCCAACAAAAAAGAAATACCCAACAAAAATGATCAAAAAACCAAAAAGAAAACCAAAGAAAGGAAATGACGAGTGAGGGCAAAACAAGAGGTTAACTCTTCGGCAATTTACACCACCTTTGATCTCAAGCGTACGTGGTTTGAGTAGTCAAAGACATTGGCTATGTCTGATTAACGCTTAATAAATTTTAAAAAATTTTATACAATCATTTTTTTTTATCGATTTTAATACTTTTTTGCAATTTCTTGTAACTTTTATAAAGTCTAATAATTTTTAACACATTTTTTACCAACTATAATAAATTTTAACAAACTTTTCATCAATCTCAAGAGAATCTACACTACTTATAACAAAAATAAACACAAAAAATATTTTAAAATAAAACCAAATATAGCCTTTAAGTTTTGAGGTGTATTATGTAATGTTTTAAGTTCGAATTTTTTTTTTATGCAAATAGGTTTTATTGGAACTACCTCCATAATAAAATTAGATTTATCTTGATATATGTGAATCATTTTTTAAATCAATTTTACAGTAAAATTGAACTTGTCTTATATATGTGACTTGAATATTACACAATTTGAGATTTGTTATGACTTTGAACATAATTTTTGAATATGTTAATCAAGTTCGTCCAAATTTACTGTGCTCAGATTTTTTCTCTTTACTAAAAAAAAAAATTACAATACGTTTGATTTTTTTTGTAATATATATTTCTAGGTTTTTTAAAATCAATATATATTTATAGTTAATTCATATACCAAGTGCTGTTAATGATTTCTCTATGGGAACACTCTTTAATGTCGTTTTGAAAAAAACGAAAAGTGACAAAAGTGTCCTTAGGTTGACTGCTTTCCGAATTTACCAAGAAGCAGTTCTCACTGTAAGATCCAGAGAGTTCCACCGAGACGAGACTGGATAGTAGTTGTACAGGAAACAAGTAAAGGAATACTGGAAGTTTCCAAAAAATAAAAAATAAATTATTGAGGGAGACGAGTTTATCAATTTACCATTCTATAAATCGCGCTATACCTGAAAAATAGGACAAATTTGTAAATAACGACTACAAGAGATTTGATTAAAAAAAATATTTCTGCGATACTCATAAACTACTTTTCAAATAAATTCAATAAAAAAAAAACCGAGTATCTATTTTGTTTTCTAAACTCGGGGAAAAGTTGGAGCAAAATAGTAAAACACTAGTATGCAATATTCTTTCTTCATCCGAAATATGCCTATTTTCGCGTTTCTTTAGCCTATTAGATCGTCGTTTGACTCGCTCTCTGCAGCTAGCTGTTACCTTTTTCAGATAGCTGCGCTTACGCAGCCTTGTCATCAAGCGTCTCGCAAAATAGATATATATTTCTCTTCTTAATCCCCTCCCCCTTTCTCGCTCTCTTCGTTCGCTTCCCTATTCAATATTCCTTGAAGGGAAGACCCAAATAAAGCGAAATTCCAGCAATCCAACAAAAAAGAAATACCCAACAAGATCAAACTCCCACCAGTGTAATCCTCGCCCGAGGATCTCCACAGAGCCCGGTTTGCTGTGTTACTCTATCAGAGTCTTCTTCTTCTCTTCTTATATTTTCTCGGTGGGGGGGGGTTTCGTCTTCTGTCGCCAGTATCTCTGGCAAGGTACTGATCGTTCTTTTGTCCAGCTTCATTGTCTCCCTCGATCAGGATCCAAATAAAGGACCTTTTTTTGTCTCCATTTTCTGTTTCTCGCGTTTCCAAGTACGCTGACTCTGGAGTTCCCATCCTCTTTTATGTATAGGAAACCGGGATTTTCGAGAATCGTTTGGGTTTTGAAACTCGAGCGATTATTCTTTTTCTTGTTCTAATGATAAGGAAAAAACCAGAGCAAGATCACAGCAGAATCGGGAGATTCCGTAAAAGAATCAAACTCATTCCCCCTCTCGGAAACCTACCAATTCTGCTTAGACCAAACACCAAAATCAAACCAAATTCTTTCTTATCGAATTCTTGAACCCATTTTTTACTTTTCTCTTTATTAGCGAATTGAACCAATCATGTCCAGTAAAGTCGTCCCTCGAGTGCCATCGTCGAACCGCCGTCAATCGCTCCTAAAGACCCAGGCATCATCGGGGAGCTCCAGGCTAGCTGAGGTGGCAGGCGGCACCACCGCGGAGTGCGCCGCCGTGTGCTGCTGCTGCCCCTGCGGGCTCGCACACCTGCTGTACCTGGCCATCTACAAGCTCCCATCGGGGCTGTGCCGTGCCGCGATGAGGAAGAAGCGGCGGCAGAAATTGGTCAAGAAGGGCCTGCTGCAGCCGCGGCCCCGCCGATGCTCGTGTGGGTGCGACGGGAACGAGATACATATGCACCCAGTGGTGACTTTCGACGGCTTGTCGTTGGAGACGAAGTCGATGCGGAAAGAGGAATTGGAAAAGGAGGCAATGGAGCTAGAGAAGGAGATGTGGGAGAGGTTTTACGGTAGTGGGTTCTGGAGAAGTAATTCCCAGAGGGAGTCCCCTGTCCGGTAAATCTACTGTAAAAAAGAAAAATCCAACACATCCCCCCTGAAGAAAAAAAATTTCCCCTCTCCCATATTATATTATAATCAAGTGGATTTTTTTCGAAAGTGAATTCTCTGGGTTGGTTGCTTTTTGTTATTAGGTTCTAGAGTTTCTTGTTCTCATTTGTTGGAGTTTTAGAAAAGGGCAAAATTGTTCCTTTAAGTTTTTTTCTAGAGTATTTGTACAGAGTACATAAGGGAGGTGTAGTTTGCTGATTTTGGATGTATAAAGGTTCCCGGTTTTTATTGCGTGGATGTCTTCTGTTTGTATTGGATATGTTATGTTCTGTATATATTACAAAGACAAATTATGGCTGTTTTGGATTTCAAAGAAAAAGGGCGTGATGGATTCAACCTGTGCTCTTGAGTGGCCGATTTGTGGTGTATGTCGCGTAATTGACTTTGTGGGCTTGTTGGCTGCCTAGTTGGGTGATCAAAAGGGCTTGAAAATAGCTGTTGTTTAAATTTTTATGGTAGACTAGATGACATCAATGAACTTTTAACACGTTTTAAAGTCAATTGCCTACACATCCGCGAAGTTCCAAGTTACCCTTGGCAAACCTATGACTAGTATTTTTCTCTCTAAGTTTTTTTTATTTACATTTACACACCACTTTAGTCTGATAAAATGCCCAAGTGACCATGCCAAAACCCCAACACTTTGATTGTTTCTTGTTGAAGGATTGGGCAGGGTGGGAATTGCTAGAAGAGCAAGAAAAAGAAATGGAAGTGAAGAAGGAAGGAGGGGCTTGAGAGATGTAATTGAAGTTTGTGTGGCTGCACAGACTCCATTGATTCACACTTTCATTTGGACTTTGAAAAGTCCCAACAGTTTTTTGGATTATAGCACCTCAATTGGCTTTAACATCTCTAGTTTTAAAGCGGGAGGAAACCTTACTAGCAGGGTTCACTCTTCGAATCGGGGTGGATTTTTCTTTCTAATTTGGATTTTTTGCTTCCTTTCTTGTGAAAGGCAGAAGTGATGTTAGAAAGTGATCTAAGTTTCCTTTTAGTGACCAAAAATGAGTATATTTTCTGTAGCTTAGAGATCTTAGAGCGAGAGCTTTTCTAAGAAAATTTAGGTAACATGTGAATTCTACTTTTGGTCGTTTTCTTGACTAATTCGATTTGGGCATATTTGAGAGCATATTTATGAACTTCTATCCGAATTTCTCAAATTATATTCTTTAATATTGAATTTCTCAAATGCTTCTTTCTATACAACTAAAATGATCACTTTTAATTTTAAATTTTGATTATGTCTATAAAAAGTGATTTATTAAAAAATTAAATTAAGCCTTGGGGAGGAGAATATTCACTTTAGAGACCAAAAGTTGATAACTTTACTCGTGATTTTAACACTTTTATTGAGGTGGGATCACATGTCTCTCAAAAGGGCGAGTCCAGTTCTTCTCATTTACGGCCTTTATCATTAAGGGGGTCACTATCCATTTTCTTGATGCTAGCCCCATGTGGGTTGGAACTGAACTGCAAGTCAGTGTTTCTGGCTGGGCATGTAACAACTGTCGCTTTATGCTGCTGCCCCCGTGGGGTTAGGATCCCTACCCTGTCCTCGGAGAAAGGGGCGGTTGTATCTTTCCGGAGGCCTTTTGTTCTACATCGTAAACTACAAAAGTTTGATGTCTAGGGCAAGGACAAGGGCGGGGACAGCGACTTGATGACCGACCTACCCAAAAACCCAACTTTATTAGTAGATATAATGCATTCTCGGTTAATTCATTAATATTTGGTTATTTTCTTTTAAAGCAAACAGGCTTAGAAGAGCCCACGAAACAAAATGGATCCACTAACAAAGAATCACTCCCTTGATGCTTTAAAAAATTCGGGAAAATGGCTCGAGAGGCTGAAAGAAAAAAAGGTCAATTGAGAGTCGTTTAATGAGGCATTAGAGTTTTAACATATAACTTTAAAAATGAGTTTTTTAAGTCTCCAAAAAAAAAAAAAGAGACAACTTTTTTTTTTTTATTAAAGGCTAGATTCCGTTTCATTTGTAGTCCGATTGAGCTGAAATTTGGAGGAGACGTTCACGACACAAGGAGCTATAATCTGAACGGTGAAAATTAGATTTTGAGCTCGGGAACAGTGTTTCTCATGAACAGTAACCCAAATGTTGGTATT
This sequence comes from Morella rubra, assembly GCA_003952965.2. Taxonomy (NCBI): domain Eukaryota; kingdom Viridiplantae; phylum Streptophyta; class Magnoliopsida; order Fagales; family Myricaceae; genus Morella; species Morella rubra. Next base: position 9,473 of record RXIC02000256.1, on the reverse strand, counting down.
TTCTCCGTTTTTCCGTTGTATTTGCCAAGATTGATATCATCTTGAAGATTTGAGTTGTAGCCTCTAGTTGTGACTAGAGAAGACTTTGTGTACCCATTATTTGGTTTATAGTGGAGATTTTGACTGGACTAGGTCCCGTGATTTTTTCTTCCTCACACCAAGAAGTTTTCCACGTAAAAATTGCTTGTGTTGTTCTGACTTGGTGTGATTGATTATCTTGAGATTATTTTTCAGTACATATAATTGTTGAGATTATGCTCTATTTGCTTTCATCTAGAGAGAAAAATTATTCCGCTGTTTGTTTGTCGATTATTCTCTCAATAAAGTGGTATCGGAGCTTGGTTGTTAAGTTATTTGGTTGACAATTTGAGTTATGGAAGTAAATGTGAATAGAACCAAATTCGAGAAAATGGCTCAAGAGGGTGAAAGAAAGATGCCTGCTTTAGATTAGATTCCAAAATCATCGTGTTCAGCCGATGGACCGCACAAACCTATATCGTACTCGATCGAAGCAGCGCTCATCATTTGGGCGAAGAAGTCCTAGTCCCACTTTTACTTTTTCTTATAGTATGGTTGGCGGTCCATTTGATGCCAAAGTTCCCTTCTTATTAAGAATATTTATCTTCCCTACTTATCACTTTCTCATCTACTTGCTTGGACTCGTCGCCCCCAATTGGAAAAGACGGGATCAACTTTCTGTGTCTTTCGGCTCTTTTATGTTTGCCAATTCAAACCCCCCTTTCTGTTAATTATTCATTTCGAAGCAAATGGGTGGACATTATTTCTTGGTTTTGATATAAAAAATTATCATTGACGCGGTGATTAGCTTACCATATTCTTCGTACTACTCTTCAGTTTAGAACATTAGCTCATACCCCAAGCCCAGAAAAAAAAAAAAGGAAAAAAAAGAAAGAAAAAAAGAAAGAGCTATCCCACAGGTTTAATGCAGCTCATTTTTCATATATATATTTATATATATATATATATAAAAACTCTATAGGGATAGGGGTTTTATGTTGGATAGGCGCAGGGGCGGTTGGGTTTTAAGAGCGGTAGGGAGGAATAGGTGGGCAGGCTCAGAAAGCTCGGTATTCTCTCTTTTAGACCGTCCGACAGTCCAATTGGGAAGAACCCAGATTTAGTAGGCCCAGTTTTTGTTCGGAGATTGCAAGTGGGCTGATATTATGGCCCACCTCAAGCCCGTCCACCTTTTGGTTGGGCTTCTTATGGCCACAATCAACTTACCGAACTGAATGAGCCTTATAGACTTTATAGCAACAAATAAAAATAAATGATTTACATTCCTTGCTGTTAATGTAGGTAAGATGTGACAGTGTTGAGAATAGAGTTTATTACTCGAACTAGCTGATACTACCTAACCTTAACTATCTTCAATAAGCTGTTAATATACCTATAACAAGGTTTAGGTTCAACAAAACGAAAGTGGTAGGTATATGACTTCATGAGATTTAACCAAACACTCCAAATTCTAGCAAATCCCAAACAGCTACCAAAGAGTTTGCATCATGTTTTTATGGGTCTTTGTGGATTGAGCTAGAAACACTATCCAGCATCTCCCAAAGTCAACATTTCCCCCTTGTATTTATGGTGCAGAAAATGTTTGACCTCTTTATAGGGTCTCAGTGAAGATAGGTTATCTGCTGCAAACTAACCACACCTATGTTTGACAACCCCAAAAATTTTCACTTTTTTAAATTATTTTTTGAACTTCTAAAACTTTCTTTTCCAAAACATCACAATTTTGTAAATTTTAGTTCAATTTTAAAAATCGTTATCGACTCATTCTATCTACATTTTTTCGGGAAAATCACAACTTATTCTAGTTTTTCACAAAATCCTATTAAAACTCAAATAAATAAAAAACTCCTCGTCATATCTACACTTCTTTACAAATTATCATAAAACCCAATCTTCTCTTAACCAAAATTTAAATTTTCACAAACCTTCATACAAATCAAACTCTGCAAATATTTTTTTAAAATTTTGAGATATGAAATTGATAGGATAAAATATGGTCAACCCAGTAAGATAAAAGAGTATGGGTCCAATGAGCTTCATAATCACCTCGAGTCCATTGAGGAAATAAACCCCCGTGAAATTGTCACTCCCTAATTCTTTTTCACATATTTGATTATTGGATTTGAGTCCGCTAGCCGTTTGGTGATTTTTATCATCATTAAAAATAAAGGTAACTTCATAATTCACCCCTTTAACTATGAGCAAAAATCAATGTTGCTCCCTAATTATCAAAATAGATTTTTACACTCTCTAAGTTTCTAAAAGCATCAAAGTATGCTCTCAATCTAAATTAACTGATAAGTCATACAGAAAAATATAAAAAAAAAAATGACCAAAATGCCTTTTATAACAAAAATTGGATAGAGGGCATTTCGGTTATTTTTTACGTTTTTCTATATGACTTAACAGTTGATTTAGACGGAAGGCGTATTTTGATGATTTTAAAAACTTAATAAATGATACTGATTTCTACTCATAATTAAAGGGACGAAGTATAATATTACTCCTTTCAAATATTATTAGACATGCCGGTTATTGGCTAACACCACCGAGTGGGAATTCTGTGGAGATTTGGATTCCCTTAACAACAAGCCGTAGATTGTATATAAAACACATAACACGGATTAACACAATGATGATGTCAAATAGAACAACCCCAGTGCGACTTTCTGTCTCTGGATTGTGGAGAATATTCCCTCTCATTCTATTAGTGTTATGGTCCAACTGAAACGACATTAAATTCAGTTTCCAAGTCTTCTGCGGATGCGGCCTGCTAAAGGATTGGGTCGAGGACTTGTCAGTTGTCTTCTTCTATGATTAAAGCTACCCATTTGGCCATTTTTTATAGTGAAAGGGGCCAAATGTGCCCAAAAGGGTCTGGTTCTAGTTGGTCAACTAATTCATTACTCTCTCCCCCAATATATTTTTATTATAGAGGTGATGGGAATTAGTAATTACAACCGTCAAAGCAACCATCAATGTTCCCCTCCACCCACAATTTTAATAGCTTTCAATGAGTTCCAACGTCATAAATTTGCTAAATTAGATTTTAAATTATCTGAAATTAATGGTAAAACAAAATTTTACAGAGGAGTTGCTAATAGCTTAATCGTTTTTAACGGACAACTAATTTTACCCAATTTTCTACTTTAATAGTATAATATGTGTTTAGAAGATCCTAAACCTATGGATCAAGGGATTACTAATCGTAAACTATCAGACCAAAAAAAAAGAAGTCAAAATAATATATAAAATATGGGAAAATATACTTTTCACCCATAAATTACGGGGTAATGACACATTACACCCCAAATTATTTCTTTAAGACATTGCACCCTCAAACTACTAATGTTAGACACTTTGCACCCTAAATTACACACTTTGACACATTACACTCTCCAACTACTAATATTAAACACTTTGCACCATCCATTTGACAATAATACCTTGAGAAATTAATGAATTAACAACAATATCTTCAATATATGCAAAATGGGTCAAGGGTATTATCGTCATTTTATCTAAAAATTTGATAAATGGTGCAAAGTGTTAAAAATTGGTAGTTAGAGGGTGCAATGTGTAGAAATTGGTAGTTTATGGTACAAAGTGTAAAACTTATGACAGTTCGTGGGTGAAAAACATATTTTCTCCATATTAATAGATTATTATGATTATCTTATCACATTATTTTTTTTTCCAAAAATATATATTAATATCTACCATTTGAGCGGAAATATAAAGATATGTTGCGTATGATTAGTGATTACCACTGGGCTAATTAGTATAGAAAAAAAAAAATCCTTAAGAAGCTGACACCTAAATAAAAAAAATTAGAAAAAGGGGGTTTTAAGGCCTGAAAATCAGAATAGACTTTATCCCAAGATAAGATGTCAATTATTTAAAGGGTTGGGAAATGAAGAGGAGGCTTTTTCTGAGAGATGCTGTTGGGGACGGTGGGTTTGTTTTCCAACACACAAATCCATACCTAAAACGAAAAAAAAGAAGAAAAGAAAAAGGAGAACAATTAAAGCGACGAACAAACCCATAACAGAAGGTAAAGGGGGGAGACAAACACAGGCTTCTTCTTCCTCTTTCTCTCTCCTCCTCTGCCTCTCTCGTTTGTCATAATCGTCACTGAATTATAGGGTTTTGATTTGCTTGCATGGATCGGTAGGATTAGTCCTGGATTGGGTTGGGGAGTTCACAGCTTGATCCTTGTTTGATGGGCGTTCCCTTACATCCTTGACCCATTTTTCTGGAGGATTTCCTATTCCATTATGGAGGTAAACCTCATATCTTTTTTCACAGAAATTCGTCAAAATTTTGTCTTTCTCTTAAAAGAAATCTCAGAACGGTTCCTGGTTTTATATCCCTTCCGTGAAAGATCCATTTCCCCTGTGGCTTTTTTTGATATGTTTATGTGCACGTATTTGTATGGTTGGGCTGAGTTCGTGTCCACGTGTAGTTTTGTCTCTAATATAGGGGTTTTGTGTAATAAGCTCTTTCTTTCCGCGCGAAAACAGGGATATTCCTTGTGTTTTTTGATGAAACACAAAATAACTACCTAGCTTTTTTGTGGTTGGTTGGCACGAAGAATAATAGTACTAAAATTCTTCTGTGTGTACATGTCCGAGAGGGAGGAATCAACGTTTTAAAATTCAGCGGGGGAAGTTTATCATGTTAACAGCGAATGTTGAAGACAGCTAGAGTATGTTTGATACAGAATGCCGCACGCAAATTTAAACGCCACATAGGTGGTTTTATGCGGTTTTTAGTGAATCTAATTGTGAAGCATCATGGAAAATATGGATCAGGTGGAAGAATCGAAAGAAGTATGTAATGTGTCCCGTCGCCTTGGAAAAAAGTTTGCTATCCCCTCTCCATGAATTAAATGACTTAAGCATCAGATTCATCACTTACGATGCTATTTAGTTCTCGAGAAGAATTTAACAACTTCCACTTAGCTTTGTAGATTCGTTAGTAGTTCCAGAAGATTTATCAGTAATGGTTTGTTTTTCATCGATTTCAGGAACCCATATGTTTTCTTCCTCGAAAAGTTATTGGCTTTTCTCTCTGGGTTTATAAACATGTTGCTTGTCTTGGCTGACATTTACAGGAAATTACTCATTTAATTTAAGGAGTATGAAATTCTAGTTTTTTGTATTTGTCCTGAAACTTTTGTATGTTTTCAAGGTCCCTGGGATGGAAGAGGCAAAGCCAGAAACTCATATGATATCTGCTGCAGCCTTTGTGGAAGGGGGCATACAGAAAGCTGCGATGATGCTTGCAGCATATGCCTTGAGGATTTTTCTGAAAGTGATCCATCAACGGTGATCCATTTTATGATCAATATATAACAGCATCCTCCTATTGGCCCTCACCCCCACCTCTCTCTCTCTTGTTCTCTTGCCAAAAGCATGTGCCTTTGTATTTATCCTATTTCTTTTGTTGCAGCTAACTACTTGCAAGCATGACTTTCACCTTCAGTGCATCCTTGAATGGTAAAATCAATTTATCTCCAGCTATTGAATTGTTTCCTTTTTGAAACTAAGTATTCTCACTCACCTTTGTTGTTAATGCATACACTAATTTCCATAATTTGATAATTCGCTTTCTATTGTTTCAACAAATAGAGGAATAAATGTTGTTCGACCTCCTTTTTCTTGCATTTTTCTTTGATGTATATATGGTGTTTAGTGATTCAACTGCTAAAATTAGTTTTTAGATGGTCTAATAGCCCAAGTTTCATGCATATAAAAAAAAGGAAAGAAAGCCAAGTTCACTTTTAAGTCTCTGTTGATACCAGACTGGTTAGTACAGCGCACCATAGTCTTTTCCTTTTGCCAATGACATTATCAATGGGTATTCCCTCCCCCCTTTTTTATTTTTATTTTTGGACTGGAGGGGGCAGGTTGAGGTTCGCAGAAGTGTCCTGAAGTTGCTTTGCTGGGTTCGTTATGCTACCTGAATCAACTCCCTTAAATAGAAATGGATCAGATGACAGTTGATTTCAATAAGATGCATGAATAATGTTTTGTATCTTATTCTGTTAAGGCTTAGAGTATTTTTCGTTCCTTGGAAATCCATGAGTTAAAGTTAGTTATCAACTCAGCCCAGCCTTGCTTCCTAATCTAAGGAACCTTTTAATTGCTAAAACTTAAAGTGCAGCCAGGAAGAGCAACCAAACACCCCCCCCCCCTTTTTCTCCTCTATTTTTCTCTCAATGCACTTAGAATGATCACCTTTTCCCTTTGTTGAAATACCAATACCAAAAGCTAACATTCCAGTTTTGTCACCAGCAGCCCATGAAGAAATTGAATGTGTTGTTACCTCCATTGTAGTCCTATGATTTGGTTCCTTTATTCTATTTTGGGATGTTCCAAAATATTGCTCATTTGGAGAAGTAATGAATGCAATTTTAATTTGCTACGTATTGGTGGTTGGTAGATGCGAAGCTTGTGGTGTATATTATTTGAAATTTTGAAGGGATGAAATGTTGGATTCTAACTTCAGATTTTAATTTTAGGTGCCAAAGAAGCTCTCAGTGTCCCATGTGTTGGCAACCTATTAGCCTAAAAGATCCCACCAGGTGCATTTTCATTGTTTCATTTTTTTGGCATTAATAGTTGGAGTTTTTTTTTTTTGTTCTCATCTTATGTGTGACAATTGTGGCAGTCAAGAATTGCTTGAGGCAGTAGTACGGGAGAGGAGCTTTAGGGTTACTCCACCGAGAAATGCCACTATATTTCATCATCCCACCCTTGGTGATTTTGAGTTGCAGCATGTCTGGTTTCTAGCAACACTTGGGATTTTGTTTCTTTTGTTTGTAATCAAACACATTACAGTGTGTCAATCAGGTTATTCTTATGTGATTTGTAAACTATAATGCAGTTGCCCTTAGGTGCTAACGATGCCGAACTTGAAGACCGTATAATCCAGCACTTGGCTGCTGCGGCTGCAATGGGGAGGGGCCATCATATGGGTAGGAGAGAAGGTCATAGGGTTCGGTCATCTCCGAATGGTCATCGACACTTTTTGGTATTCTCCACTCATCCTGGTGGACCTCCTAGTCATGTTTCAGCCTCTGGAGGTGACGATGGACCAGCTGCAATCAGTGGGGCTAGTCCATCTACCCCACTAGCATCTGGTGGAGATGACCCATTACTGCATGTCTCACATATTCCTTCTGTTCATACTGATCAAGTTTCTTCCCCAGCATCTGGATCTTCGTTTCTCCGGACAAATCGTCAAGGGATTGCCTCGAGCAATGGGTAATTACATCCCATCCATAGGCGTAATAACTTCTCTTCATATTGTGCCTGTGTGTATTGCATGTTTCGATTTCTTCTTTGCACGTACGTGGCAGAGTGCTTGTATTTCTTCAGAAGTTTGATTATTACTTTCTTGTTTTTTGGCAGGAGCCCTGCTAATTATTCCTCACCACCTGCTGGAGATAGAGCAGGACCATCAGATTTTCAGTCATTTTCAGAGTCTCTGAAATCTAGATTTAATGCAATGTCAATGAGGTATAATTTCTGAAAGGAATACTCGTTTTTGGTATCCCATATAAGTTGCGGCAACTTTTAACTTCTTTCCTCTGCCCATCTATCATTTACATACATTGTACTTGTATCATAGATACAAAGAATCATTTTCGAAGAGTACAAGAGGGTGGAAGGAGAGGCTTTTCTCTCGTAGCACTTCCATGACAGATATTGGCCCTGAAGTTCAGAGAGAAGTGAATGCAGGAATTGCCAGTGTGTCTCGAATGATGGAGCACCTTGAGACCAGAGAAAGTAGTAGAGCCAGCCAAGCTTCTGTAGCAAATCATTTCAGTGATACTTCTGTTATGGAGCAAAGCAGCCAGAATATTCCTGAGAGTGGAGAGAACCCTTTGCATGACAGCAATCAGCCAGCTCCTTGTGCTGCTAGTTCAGCTTCAAGTTAGGTTGTGGAACATTGTTTCAGCAAATGCATCTATCCTCAGCATTTCATATTTGGAGATAAGTAAGTGCCTATTTTTCAGTATTAAATTTTCTTAGACCAGACCAGGGAAAAAAAGAAAGAAAGATAAGTCTTAGACCTGTTGTGGGAGTCCACCAAAGCCACCTGGTTCACACTACCAATGCTGGCATATTGCAATATGTTTCTGCCATTGTCATTTCCTATTGGGGCATACTGTTCTTGGGATTCCAGTTCCTTGAGGCTAATGTTGGCCGGCGTCTCTCTCTATGTCAAACCCAGCATTAGTAGCTTATTAGGAAGGTAAAGAAGCATGATTCCATTAGCAAATTATAAGAAAAAATAAAAAAAGAAGTTATGTAATGCATGAAGGTGTAATTCTTAAGGATGTGGTAACAACCAATGGTACTTAAGAGTGCCTTTGGCACAGTTTTTACAGGAACTGTCTTGTACCTGCTCCAACAAAACTATTTTGTGTTTTGGATTGGTTTCATCTTATTTCAGCGCATCTCCCTCAATTGAATTTCTGATCTGAAAGAAGTTTGGATTTGCAGGCTAACTGTTTTCTCCAGACATGACATGCTGAGGACGAGATGCTTTGGCAACATACACGAGAGGGTAAATTGGGGTTGTGGTTCGGGTCCAAATAAAAGAGAGGAAGTCTGAGAAGTAGCTTACATCTGGACGGAGACTTTATGAATGGGTATTTCTATGTGAATTTGTTTATAAGTTGTATGTCCGAGTCGCTACATATCTATTTAACTGTCTGGATGGGTTGCCTGATTTCGGCACTAATATTTATAATTATATAATTATATACATATCTGACATGATTAGTCTATTATGCCATATGTCTTTTGAGTGTTTCTACGGCGATGTAGGTTCTTGCAGAGAAGAGTGACCTTTTAGTGACTCTAATGCACACACAAAGTCATAGAATTCACGGAAAGGAAAGCCTGCGTGGAAAGTACTCTGGGATGCCTGCAATTATTGGCAGGGATACTCTGTGATGCCTGCAATTATTGGTATCATTTCCTTTGCTCGTAGCCGTGAAATAGTCTTGAGATGTCGACCCTACATGTTAAATAGACATGGTCCACTGCCATTGATTACTCTTGCCATTGTAGGTCCATGAGACTCCTCATCTGATTGCTTATGGGAACTCGCTGGGCCTGCTAGCAAGGCTGGCTGGGAAGGCTTTAGTTTTTTATGTGGGGTCAGGCCGAGAAAATATTTGTGTTGTCCATCTCTAACTAACTATATATATATATATATATATATAATCAAAAGAAAACATTCCTTACCCCTTCCATCTATGGTTGTGACCTGCCGAAAAACTAAAATGGCGCAGATTTCATCCTTCCAATAGCTGTGTTTTCGGCAAGGTTTCACGTGAACATTAGAGTTCCACAACGCATGTTGTCTGTTTCAAAATCGAATACGAAGTTTCATGAATTGAAATAATATCTTCG
>RXIC02000254.1:0-67106 GCA_003952965.2 Morella rubra | reverse complement strand
AGAATATTCCCTGAAATTTTGGCAAACAAGCACCCCCTATATATGCCGTAGCTTGATATGCATTCAACTATTGTTTGATTCTACCAGCCCAAAATCTTGTGTCGCAATATGCGACATTCATATGCTAAATTGCCTAATTTTTCTGATTAATGTCCTTTCCAAATCCATGGATTGTAATGTTGCCAATTTTTCAGTAGCACAAATAACTTACTTAATTGTTTGAAAAAACAATCTGTGAAAACCAGATTGGGATTCCCCAGATAGTTCTCAAAAAGGCACTAAACATAAATTCCCCAAAACCTTGATTCTAAGAAATAGAAAATCATATGTTCAGTAAGCGACACGGACTAATGCGATCTAAAATAGGACCAGTTAATGAAATCTTAATGTGAAGCACATGTGAACAAATGGAAACACCATTTATTGTCTTGCCAAAATGCAGGTACACTAGGACTAAATTTATAAAGGCACATAATGTAAAGGGAACCCTAAGAAGCTTCAAGTCTTTCCTTTAAAGAACAAGACAGGATAGATGCTCTGAGCCAGTTCTCCCAATATGCATATATGAATATGTAAGACTCAGGTCAACTCCACCGAAGTCAACATAATTCTATACCAAAAACATGGGCCTTGCAACACAAAATACTTTTCTCACCTTTTCTAATAACAAGGCCTTTCTTAATTAAAAAGGCCATTTGGAAGCCATAATTTGGTGACTGCAAGTACCTTGGGGCGTCATATGAAACACAAATATAATCAAGTAAACATGCCCTAACAACATACATGAAGTTGAAAACGATAGGTGTTTTTTTGGGTAGCAAATTGAAAAGGATAATTAGTAACACACGGGAAGATGAAAACTCCAACATATTGTACTATTTTGTACTAGTAAAGGTGCACTTTATGCAATGATTAATGTGACCATAACAAAAAACAACTGAAGGGAGCAAAATCAGCATGACACAAAATGGAAGCATTCAATTAGACTATTAATAAACCGTCTAAAACATTTTCAAATAGTAAGAGCCACACCAGCAGTTGTTCTCAACCTTATGAAGGTTGAAACACATGAAGCATGAAGCATATGAAAGGATCACCAAACAATAAGTACCGTTTTGGGGCCAATGCCTTTGAATTGAGAGAGCTCAGCCTTTATTTCATCAACTGACAAGTCTCTCGAGTACTCCAAGCATAGTATTCCTTTTTTCTCAAGCAAACAACTCAGTATATTCTGATGCAAGATGTCTTGGTCGGAGCTAACCCTCCACATCTTATGGCATTCTCTATGCGCTGGGATTCAGCAGCAAGGACCTTGAATAGACAAATGACTATCGCTCAAAACCAAAGCAAAAGCAACTCGAGAAACACCCATATCCACCAAAGCACCAATCAATACCCATCCAGCCAAACAAAGCATACAACAAAACATGTCCCTTGAAAACAATAGTTCAGAAACACTGACCCCTTCGTCCATATTCAATTAATTAATCCACACGAGAATAATTTCTTGGAAAAAAAAAACTTCTAGTCGGAGAAATAGAACCGCAACAATGCAAGGCCAGAACACGCAAATCCCCCAAAATGTTGCAAGCTCATTCACACCGTTGCCACCAGGCCAAAACAAATTGGAAAAACCCAAACAGAAGAAAAGAGCACACATACGTACATCTTCCCAAGTGGGAAAGGCAGACTTCAGAGACTCAAAAGCCCTCTGAGAATTAACTTCCGTAGTGTTCTGCGAGAGCACGGTTTTAACCAAACCATCCAAAACGCTCTCCTCCCTCTCCCCATCTAAGGGCTCTGATTTCAGGAAACCATGAGCCTCATCACCAGGAAAGTTAGCTCTTTTTCTGCGGTACTTGACGAACTCTTGGGGAAAGCCGTGGAGCCGGTGGAGGGCCAAGAGGTCGTCCCGTACGGCTCGGCATTCTTCTTGAGTAGGTTAAGGGTGGGTCGTATACGGGTCATTGGTAGGTTGGTCGAGGCTGGTGGCTCTAGTTGGTTTGGTTCGAGACTCCGGCAGGTGCTGAAGCTCCTGCTGCTTCCTTTTTCGGGGATTATGCATTTTTCTGCTGCTTGATTCAGTTAAATTCTCAATTTAACAGTCTGCAGATTGCAGAGGCTGCGCTCGTCAGCTCAGCTGCAAATATATTCCAACGAGGCTTCTCTTTATCAGCTCCTCATATGGGCCGGCATTTTTGACGTGGGCTTTCCAACGTGGACCTATCCAGAACTCTAAAATATTCCAACCATTGGAAGAAACGAAGCCCAAGCAGGCGAGAAGTTGGGAGGAGGAGGTTTACGTGGATTGGAAGTGGCTGAATTTTCTTGATAATGGTCAAATCATCAGAAAGGACCTCCTCCCTGGTGATTCGCCGTTCTTTTTACTATAAGTCCAATATATAATATTTTTTTTTTTTTATTTGAACAGAAAGCCATTAGCAGTTATTCGGCAATCAAAAATATTTTTCTGTAAAGCGGTAGAATTTAATTTCTTTTTGCAACGATATTCTCCCATCCATGAGAATATAGGAATCATCTGACAAATCATATTAATTAAGTTTAATTATTAACACAATTTTTATAATTTTAACTTTTAACAAATTAGTATTTAGAATATAATTTTGAAAAGAATGATCTTTTTAGACATGCAAGTCATTTCGTCCATCAAAAATTAATTTATTAATAGAAAAATTAGACCACAGAGACCGTCTTATTTAAAATTGTATCTCAGGGACTAAATTATTAAAAGTCAAGACCATAGAAATCGTAGCCGTAATTAAGCCTATTAATTAAACAAGTAAATTTCAGCTCTTGCAATAGATTTTTGTGAGTTGCAGATGTTCCAATACTGAACGTTGTTTGCGAAAGGAAGTTATTTGATCTAAACAAAACTTTTACACTTGGAAACTTCCATAAAGTAATTTTAGAGAGACAACCATTATTTGCCCAAAAGAATGACGACTAGAATGAAGTCAGATCAATTATACTAGGCATTTCATCGAATCAATGGAACACGCGCTAGCGGGCGTTGAATCGAACACGCGCTAGCGAGATTTATTTGCCGAGGATAATGTGTATAAAGTTTCTACTGGAGATTCTAGCGTTGGATCAATCGAACGGCCAGTTCGCTAGTGCTCGCCAGCGTTGGAGTATTGCTATAAATACTACTATGGGATTCATCAAAATATCGGACGCGGCCGATTGTCTTTTCATGTCTGCTTACTCTTCTTCCAAGAGCTCAGCTCTTCTTGTCTAAGTGCTCTGTCTCATTGAAGCTGGCCGGGAAGCCCATCCACGAGGTCCTCCAACGAGTCAACTAGTAGCTGATTCCATGGAATTTTTGGGTAAAGTCTCGTTTTGTATATGAAGCAATAGTAGAAGTCAATTTTCTTATACATATTATTTACTTTGATCCATAGGTTGGCAAAAATGTCGTAGATATAGCATTTGCATTAATCTTGATTTAAAAAGTTTCCTTGAGACTGTTACTTAAAAATGAAAAATTATGCCTTTTTCTAAAAATATTTTCGAAATAGTTTTCTTTTCAAGGATCATTTATTCCTCAACATTAACTTCTCCGAACATAAGTCGAATCTCAACAGGGCAGTCTGTGTAGAATAATACTTGCAAATTTTATTATTATTATTTTTTTAACTTCACCCTTCCCTCAAGTTGGCTCTCCACCTTATTTCCGTACATGCTCCCCTTTACCTAGAGCCATCAAAATTTAAATATTACGGTTATTGTTAGTGATGGGCTGGACAATTTTTGGCCCGCTCGGTCAGGCCCCAAAAGATAATAAAGGAATCCTTCAAACCCATTGTCTTAGGACTAACTTGGGCCCAAGCCTATCGGTCAATTAAGCCTATATCTTCATTGGCTCTTCGACACTTGGGGCTCCAAGTTCAATCGTAATTTTGTTTCTGTAAGTAAGAATCAGATGCGATTAAATCTCATGCTAGTTTGATTTCGTAATGGATAGCAGAGCATAGAGGGACCTGATATCTCGCCAGACTCCGATGGTAGCAATAATGTAATATTTGGACTCTTAGTTCATGCCCAGCGGGTCGTGATGGCACCTTTCCACTTCCCGTTGTGAGTGGCCCAACAATATGTTCAGTAGCTGCTAGGCAAGGTGCTCCAAATATTAACGGGATTCCGGATGCTATGATGAGCCCAACTGAGAGTTCAGGTGCTGATGGCACCTTGCCAGTTTTTTTTGTTAACAGGCCAATTAGGAGTTCTCTAGAAGCTGCGATGAGCCCAACAAGTTCTCTTCTTGCTGATCCAAAAGCAACGCAAGTCCCACCACCAGTTCCTCCAATAAGTCCTCCAGTAATTGATGAGAGTCTAACTAGGACGACTCCCGAAAATCTAGAAGCTGGGGAAGTTCCCGCACGAGTTTGTCCAACTAGTCCAGTTGTTGACTTCGTAGAGTTCTTGGTAAGTTTAGTTATTTATATCACTAAATGAAGTAATCTTAGAAGTTAATTTTCTAATACGTAATATTTATTTTGATCAATAAGTCTGACAAAATTAGGCAGAATAATATGAGATTTCATTAATTGTGACTCAAAAATTTTCCTTTAAACTGATATTTAAAAGAGTAAAAATTTATGCTTTTTTTTAGAATAAGAGATCAATATGTTTATAAATTTGTTTGTTTTTCTAATATCTTTTGTTCCTTGAGATATAGTTCTCCGAATATAAGTAGAATCTCAATTAAGTCTGGTTATGCATATGAAGCAATCTTAAAAATTGATTTTCTAGTACATATTATTTATCATTATCACATTTATATTTTCCAGTGTCAATTAGAGTTTTACAGTTTTCCCACTTATGATACCTTATTTTAAAAAATTGTGCACAATATTATCTAATTAGAAATATACCTTAGGAACAAAAGAACCTTAGAATAACAAATTATAAATTATCATGGTTATTGATTACAAGAATTTTACTGAAATTTCAGATGGAGCTATAAATATCTTCATTGGCTTTTTGGCAATATTCATGGCGTTGGTGAGTGTTTTGGTTCCCTCAAACAAACCTGTTGAGTTTGCAGTCTGGTGCTTAATTTGATCAGCTGGGTAACAATGTTGATTACATTTGTGCTGGTTGCAATACACAGAGGTGTAGAGTTCCAGTTTCCGTATTTGATTCTACCGAATGGGGAAAGATATGGGTGGAAACTTGACTACATCGAAATATTTGGAGCAACCGTAAGATTGTATTCGATATTATATGTAAGTGTTTGAAGCTTTCGCTCTCTAGTATCAACGTAGTGATACTTGTTCTATCCGTTGGGCTTTTCTCCTTAAAAATGGGCAGAAAATATCAAAAAAGTATTCATACGCAGCAAATGTGAGATCCAAAAACATGGATCACTAATATATTAACGGGAGAAGACAGTAGTTGATGAACATAAATTGTTGGGTCAATGGAAGTAGGCCCAGCTTTGATGACGGAATTAGTTGGGTGTTCTGTTCCGGCCACAGTCTGATCTCGAGTTCAACAGAGCTTGGCAGCAATTGTAGCAGCTACAGCAGAAGAATCTTAGAGGGTCTTGACGAGAATTTACACTAAATAAATAGTTTTTTTTTTTAGGTCTGGTGAAATAAATATAAAACTTAGATGCAAGCCAAGATATAGATAAAGTACGGGCTGCTATGTTATGTTGCTGACTTGCTATACTCGGGTGCTTTATATATATGTTATGGTGTTGTACTCGATTTTATTACGTGTATAGTTTGATCAGGGCTCTCTATATCGACTGCTATGGTGTTGTACTCTCACGACAATATGTGTCAGAGCCAGTATTCAATTCTCTTTGTTGAACTCTTTGTGTATTCTGGGGTCTTAATATTATTTTCGTCTTTGATTTAAATATTTGAGTGGAAGGCAAATTATTTCTCTCCCTTTAGGGTAACCCCCTTTCAACAAACCCGCGCATTATTTTCTTCTTTAGCCTTTCGTTCTTATGAGAGCCTCTGACGCCCCAATGCCTGTGAGTATGCAAATTCCAAAACTCACATTTACGTTATATATCAGTAAGAAGACCCCACAAATCCTCCTGATCAACCAAAGAACTCCCCCTCCCCACTACACGGCAGGGAAGACTGAATGGAAAAGAAATCGCTGGATATGATCATGCAAGGTCTTTTCAGATTACAAACTACAATTCAATTTTGTAACTGCCTTCGTTCTAAGAGTTCTTGCAATAATTCAATAGAGGACAGGAATTATCATGGGATTTTTTTTCTTTGTTGCTTACCCACATTCTTGGCGCATCTCCGGCAGAGCTTTCCATGTGTATACAGAAGACAGTTGAGGTCAAACTTGAGTTCATCTGGGATCCGTTTATTGAGGTGAAGATATGTCTTGTTCCTGTCAGCCAGAGCTGGTACCCAACAAATGTCCTTTGCAATCTCAAACACCTATGCAGACACGCGAGAATTAGCAGAATCCCACTGTGCAAAAGCAGTCATGTGAAAATATAGTACTCACATGCATATCCACTGGAAAATCGTCTTGCTGAAGATGGAACATCAAAACACAAGCCACCTATCATTCATTTCAAAGTTATGAAATCGAATCCATTTTACACATATATTGTGTCTGCAAGAACCCATGTGAGTAAATATAAGGTTTTAAAAGAGGAACGACAAAATTGCATGGCATCTCTTCATCGCATTGCTGCAAGCCATTGATTATCTATGCCGTAGTTTGATATGCATTCAACTATTGTTTGATTCTACCAGCCCAAAATCTTGTGTCACAATATGAGACATTAATATTCTAAACTGCCTAATTTTTCTGGTTAACCTCCTTTCCAAATCCAAGGATTGTAATGTTGCCAATTTTTCAGTAGCACAAATAACTTACTTAATTGTTTGAAAAAACAATCTGTGAAAACCTGATTGGGATTCCCCGGATAGTTCTCAAAAAGACACTAAACATAAATTCCCCAAAACCTTGATTCTAAGAAATAGAAAATCATATGTTCAGTAAGCGACACGGACTAATGCGATCTAAAATAGGACCAGTTAATGAAATCTTAATGTGAAGCACATGTGAACAAAGGGAAACACCATTTATTGTCTTGCCAAAATGCAGGTACACTAGGACTAAATTTATAAAGGCACATAATGTAAAGGGAACCCTAAGAAGCTTCAAGTCTTTCCTTTAAAGAACAAGACAGGATAGATGCTCTGAGCCAGTTCTCCCAATATGCATATATGAATACCGAAGTCAACATAATTCTATACCAAAAACATGGGCCTTGCAACACAAAATACTTTTCTCACCTTTTCTAATAACAAGGCCTTTCTTAATTAAAAAGGCCATTTGGAAGCCATAATTTGGTGACTGCAAGTACCTTGGGGCGTCATATGAAACACAAATATAATCAAGTAAACATGCCCTAACAACATACATGAAGTTGAAAACGATAGGTGTTTTTTTGGGTAGCAAATTGAAAAGGGTAATTAGTAACACACGGGAAGATGAAAACTCCAACATATTGTACTATTTTGTACTAGTAAAGTTGCACTTTATGCAATGATTAATGTGACCATAACAAAAAACAACTGAAGGGAGCAAAATCAGCATGACACAAAATGGAAGCATTCAATTAGACTATTAATAAACCGTCTAAAACATTTTCAAATAGTAAGAGCCACACCAGCAGTTGTTCTCAACCTTATGAAGGTTGAAACACATGAAGCATGAAGCATATGAAAGGATCACCAAACAATAAGTACCGTTTTGGGGCCAATGCCTTTGAATTGAGAGAGCTCAGCCTTTATTTCATCAACTGACAAGTCTCTCGAGTACTCCAAGCATAGTATTCCTTTTTTCTCAAGCAAACAACTCAGTATATTCTTGATGCAAGATGTCTTGGTCGGAGCTAACCCTCCACATCTTATGGCATTCTCTATGCGCTGGGATTCAACAGCAAGGACCTTGAATAGACAAATGACTATCGCTCAAAACCAAAGCAAAAGCAACTCGAGAAACACCCATATCCACCAAAGCACCAATCAATACCCATCCAGCCAAACAAAGCATACAACAAAACATGTCCCTTGAAAACAATAGTTCAGAAACACTGACCCCTTCGTCCATATTCAATTAATTAATCCACACGAGAATAATTTCTTGGAAAAAAAAAACTTCTAGTCGGAGAAATAGAACCGCAACAATGCAAGGCCAGAACACGCAAATCCCCCAAAATGTTGCAAGCTCATTCACACCGTTGCCACCAGGCCAAAACCAATTGGAAAAACCCAAACAGAAGAAAAGAGCACACATACGTACATCTTCCCAAGTGGGAAAGGCAGACTTCAGAGACTCAAAAGCCCTCTGAGAATTAACTTCCGTAGTGTTCTGCGAGAGCACGGTTTTAACCAAACCATCCAAAACGCTCTCCTCCCTCTCCCCATCTAAGGGCTCTGATTTCAGCAAACCATGAGCCTCATCACCAGGAAAGTTAGCTCTTTTTCTGCGGTACTTGACGAACTCTTGGGGAAAGCCGTGGAGGGCCAAGAGGTCGTCCCGTACGGCTCGGCATTCTTCTTGAGTAGGTTGAGGGTGGGTCGTATACGGGTCATTGGTAGGTTGGTCGAGGCAAATGGTGGCTCTAGTTGGTTTGGTTCGAGACTCCGGCAGGTGCTGAAGCTCCTGCTGCTTCCTTTTTCGGGGATTATGCATTTTTCTGCTGCTTGATTCAGTTAAATTCTCAATTTAACAGTCTGCAGATTGCAGAGGCTGCGCTCGTCAGCTCAGCTGCAAATAATATTCCAACGAGGCTTCTCTTTGTCAGCTCCACATATGGGCCAGCATTTTTGACGTGGGCATTCCAACGTGGACCTATCCAGAACTCTAAAATATTCCAACCATTTGGAAGAAACGAAGCCCAAGCAGGCGAGAAGTTGGGAGGAGGAGGTTTACGTGGATTGGAAGTGGCTGAATTTTCTTGATAATGGTCAAATCATCAGAAAGGACCTCCTCCCTGGTGATTCGCCGTTCTTTTTACTATAAGTCCAATATGTATATATATACTTTGAACAGAAAGCCATTAGCAGTTATTCGGCAATCAAAAATATTTTTCTGTAAAGCGGTAGAATTTAATTTCTTTTTGCAACGATATTTTTCCATCCATGAGAATGTAGGAATCATCTGACAAATCATATTAATTAAGTTTAATTACTAACACATTTTTTATAGTTTTGACTTTTAACAAATTAGTACTTAGAATACAATTTTGAAGAGAACGATCTTTTTAGGCATGCAAGTCATTTCGTCCATCAAAAATTAACTTACTAATAGAAAAATTAGACCACATGGACCGTCTTATTCAAAGTTGTAATTAAGGGACTAAATCGTTAAAAGTTAATACCATAGAAACCGTAGCCGTAATTAAGCCTATTAATTAAACAAGTAAATTTCAGCTCTTGCAATAGATTTTTGTGAGTTGCAGATGTTCCAATACTGAACGTTGTTTGTGAAAGGAAGTTATTTGATCTAAACAAAACTTTTACACTTGGAAACTTCCATAAAGTAATTTTAGAGAGACAGCCATTGTTTGCCCAACAGAATGAAGACTAGAATGAAGTCAGATCAATCATACTAGGCATTTCATCGAATCACAAACTTTGGCACGTTTGTTTTGAGAAAATTAAGAATAGTGGAAAAAGTGATTATAAAAATTTTTTGAAATTTTTTTGAGAATTAGAAATATAACCTCTAGCTCCCTCGTGTGTGTCAGTTGGTAGTTGATATTTTCAAGTGAAACCTAGTAACTCTCGAACAACGGCTGTGGCAACAGAAATGTGGAGGCCATGTTCGTTGCTAAAAAATTTAGAAATTTGAATTCAAACTTTCTAAACTTACAATCCTAATATTCTCTACCACATACAATACAACTCATGTTAGTTTTTTACAAAATATCAACTACAACTGACAACGAGGGAGCTATAGGTTATATTTGACTAATTCTCAATAAATTTCAAAATATTTTTTATAATATTCACATTTTCTCATAATGTTTACAAACTACAACAAAATTTTCACCTATCCCAAAAGAATCTACACTGCTTCCAAAAAAAAAATACAAAAAAATATTTTCAAAACTAAATCACACGTAGCAAAACCTGTGAACCACCTTGTGAGTACGCAAAAATGACACGCTGGTACCACTGACATGCTGATTGAATTGGCAGAGTGGATGAAAAATAATCTTATCCATGGAAAAGGCATAAAAAAGAAAAGAGCGTTGAATAGAAAGCTAATGGGCAAGTAATATGACCAAATTTTTGTATATTTCTTTCATTCTCTCTCTTTATTTCTTCTTTGTTCAGATCTTGAACAAGACACCAAACACTTTCTTTAGCATATTTGGAGAATAAGAAACCCCACTTTTTATGTTGCTCATCTGTTAAAAATACATTCTTTAATTCTAATCTTTGAAGAAAAAAGATAAAAAAAAATCTCAAATTATTTTCAATATTCGATTATTTCTAAAATCAGAGACAAAAATTAATAAGACCACACTTTTAGACATTTAAGCACCAATCCGTATCTGTTGCTTCATTCCATGAGCAAACTGACAAAGTGGGAAATCTCAATTTTTTTCATATATATTTCGTGGCTCTAACAGAAAAGGGGAAACAAAGTACATGCTCCCAACCAGAAAACACAAAGTAAAACTAAATATAAAATGTACGTTCAGAATGTCGTGCCCAATACTTATTATGTACAATCAAAGACCTTAAACAAAGTTACAAATAAATAATTAACATTAAGAAATAGCAGAAAACCCACAAAAATTAGGGAAAACAAAAAAACATGAACATTTTCCGTGCCAATAACTAGTCCACACAGCCCCGACCAAACCCTCCAGATTTGAAAAACCCACGTGTTTGAGTCAACCTTTTTTTTTGTCCCCGTCTTGTTTTGTTCAGTTTTCTCTTTTCTGACCGAACAAATAATTACAACAGTAAAGGAAAAAATTACCAAATCGCAACAAAATCAAAAAGCTGTTGAGTTTGCACCGTACAAGTTCCTCCCACCGCCAACTCGGTACCGAGTTCGACCCATTCCACCCGAGTCAGGAACCCCCACCCAGTCCTCCTCCGCTCCGTCCTCCTCCTCTCCTCTCCCCCTCATCATCTGCAATATCCTCTTGGCCTTCTCCCTCGCCCTCTCGCTTCCTCTCTCCTGTATCTCCCTCAACACCTCGGCCGCCCTTGCCTCCTTGGCCAGCCCCTTGAACCTCATGCTTCCCTGACTCAGAGCGCACAGCGCCGTCACGCAGTTCTCCCGCGTCGCCTCCGAGTCCGCTTCATCCGTCCTCAGCAACGTTACAAAGATCTCTACCGCGTTCGCGTCCAGCATCGCCGACCTCCCCTCAGCGCACACCGCCAAGTTGCATAAGACCAAGAGCACCCGGCCGGCCGAGTTCCCGGCCTTCGTCATTGCCAGCAGCGTCGGCACGGCTCCGAGCTTCACGAGCTTGGCCCGATTGCTCTGAATCAGAGTCAAGTGGTATAGGGCCAGCGCCGAGTCGTGCCGAGTCCGCTCGCTCTCGGACCTCAGCGCGTGCATTAACGGCGCCAAAGCTCCTAACGCTCCGATTGCCATCTTGTTCTCTTCATCTAAAGCTAAGCTAAACAGCGCCCCGGCCGCGTGCTCCTGAGATTCACTGAATCCGCCCTTCAATGCGTCGATTAGAAGCGGGACGAATCCTGACCGCACAATCAGGACCTTGTTGCCCTTCTCGAGAGAGAGATTCACCAACACAGCGATAGCGTTGGTTTTCACGGCGGCGTAGTCGGATGAGATCAGTGATCGGACGGCGGAGAGTAACCGAGGGGTACAAAGAGAAAGTCTGAGATCCTCTCTTGTCCTAGTGAACTTTCTCAGCGAAACCACCGCTTCTTCTTGCTCAAACACCTCGGGGCTCTTCAGTTTCGCGAGGAATTGTTCCTCTTCGGGAGTTGAAGAGTTAGGGTTTATGATTTGGGTAAGGGTCTCGTTCTCGACCATATCGATGGAAGAAGAGGAGGACGAGTAGCAAGAAGGTCGAGTGGTTAGAGGTAAAGGAGTGGCTGGACTCGCCCCGATGACCACCGATTCCTCGGAAGAGCCCGAGTTGAAGTGGTTGACTCGGGGACGCAACTCGGTCGCCGCGTGCGACAAAATCAACGGAGGGTTCTCCGCCACGCCCTTTAACAACTCTCTCTCCGAAACCCGAATCTCAGGCCTTGAACTCCTCTCCTCAGCCATCGCCGCACGCACAGTCCCCTCTACAGCGCTGTAAACCGGTGCTCGCGGATGTTCCGCACCCGAACTCTCGCACCAGCTGAGGATCGCTGATCTCATGTTCTTATTCTCAATCACGGCCGTGAAATCAGCTCTCGACCCGTCCTCGAGCTTCGGGGAATAACCCAGGTCCCGGCAGACTTGTACGGATACACGCTCGAAGGTTTGGCCCGAAGAGACGACGACCGGATCAGACATGAGAAACCCGGAAATGGGGCAGACAAATTCCTTGAGGGGTTGTTTGGGGTCGTGCTTGGGGTTAGAGTTAGAGCGGTGAAACGAGATTTTCCACCTGTGCTTCCCATTACCACCCATTAGGGCTCCGTCTTTTTCTTGTCTCTGAGTTTCTTCAATTTTTCCTTTTCGCGCCGTGCCTGGGTTTTTTACTTTATGGGTCAGAACTCGGAGATATAGGGGTCAAGAACATGGAGTTGTGTGGATTTGGAGAGAGGGGATGAGGGATTCAGAGAATTGGGGATGTGCGGTCTGGGAGGAAGCATGTTAATTTTGGTAAGTGATGGACTTTTCAGGTTGAGAACCGCGGAAAGACCAGTCCGGTCCGACAGGAAGAGAGATTATTCGGCGTTGTTAATGTTGAAGTTGAGAGTCTAGAAAGAGATTGAGGTTAGATTATGAGCTTTACTATATTCCAACTATTATTATTTTTATTTTGCAAGTTGTAACCTTCATATTTACGAATATTTACAGCTTAACAATCTCAAGTTTGACTTTCATTTCTTTGTATATTTCTTCCTTATAAATACGTGAAAGTACAAAAAGTACTACTAGTATCCTAAACTATCATGATTACATTTAAAGAGATAATCATCATTTTATTTAAAATAAGTCAATTTAGATTTAATTTAAAGAGAAAAAATAGACTCATAGATCAATGTGTTAGAAACGGTCTCAAAACGTGGATAATTTATAGTGTAAGGTATCAAATTTATAATAATTGTATAAAGTTTAACATCTAAAATAGTTAGTGAGTGAAAATTTTATTTTTTCTCTTTTTAGTAACATCTTAATGAATACAAACTTAGTTGGAGATGTTTTTTTTCCCTTACTCACGCCTATTTTGGATTTCAGTATTAGCGATTTATAAACGTTTTCAGTTTTCTACTAGGGTTGTGCATAATCGGTGTCGGTGCCGGTCTGGTTATGGCCTCCACCGTCACCGTCATCGTTATGGGCAGTTCTCAAAAAATGGAAACCATCCTCGTCACCTAATTGGCGGTTTTGGCCGTAGCGGTAAGCGGTAACCGCCACAATCATCGAAAATTCAAAAAATTCAGAAAAAAAATTACAAAATTAAAAAGTGAGGACCTGAGGTAAACTCGCACAAAATAATTACAGTCTATTTGCATATTCCAACCGATCAAAACAAACACGCAAGATTTCAACCAAGATAAAAAGGTTTTGAGGCATATTCCAAATCGAAGAGACGATCGACCGCAGATCAGGCAAACATGAAGAAATGACCCGTCGAAATGAGGGCACGGTTGTTTTCCTTGAGGGGTTGTTTGGGGTCGTGCTTGGGGTTAGAGCGCAAGAAACGAGATTTTCCACCTGTGCTTCCCATTACCACCCATTAGGGCTCCGTCTTTTTCTTGTCTCTGAGTTTCTTCAATTTTTCCTTTTTCGCGCCGTGCCTGGATTTTTTACTTTATGGGTCAGAACTCGGAGATATAGGGGTCAAGAACATGGAGTTGTGTGGATTTGGAGAGAGGGGATGAGGGATTCAGAGAATTGGGGATGTACGGTCTGGGAGGAAGCATGTTAATTTTGGTAAGTGATGGACTTTTCAGGTTGAGAACCGCGGAAAGACCAAGTCCGGTCCGAGAGGAAGAGAGATTATTCGGCGTTGTTAATGTTGAAGTTGAGAGTCTAGAAAGAGATTGAGGTTAGATTATGAGCTTTACTATATTCCAACTATTATTATTTTTTGTTTAGAACAACTATTATTATTTTTTATTTTGCAAGTTGTAACCTTCATATTTACGAATATTTACAGCTTAACAATCTCAAGTTTGACTTTCATTTCTTTGTATCTCTTCTTCCTTATAAATACGTGAAAGTACAAAAAGTACTATTAGTATCCTAAACTATCATGATTACATTTAAAGAGATAATCATCATTTTATTTAAAATAAGTCAATTTAGATTTAATTTAAAGAAAAAAATAGACCCCTAGATCAATGGGTTAGAAACGAATAGTTTGTAAGTGTAATGTCTCGAAACGTGATAATTTATAGTGTAATGTATCATAATTTATAATAAATCTATAAAGTTTAACATCTAAAATAGAAACAGAGTGAAATTTTTATATATTAATTTTAGAACATCTTAATGAATACAAACTTTTTGTGATGTGCCCTCATTTATTTTGGGTTTCCGCGATTTATGGTTTTGTTTTCCTAGGGTTGGCATAATCGGTGTCGGTGTCGGTCGGTATGACCTTCTACCGTCACCGCTATGGGCGGTTCTCAAAAAATGGAAACCATCCTCGTCACCTAACGTTGGCGGTTTTGGCCGTAGCGGTGCGGTAACCGCCACGGAAATTCAAAAAATTCAGAAAAATAAAAATTACAAAATTAAAAAGTGAGGACTTGAGGTAAACTCGCACAAAATAATCGCAGTCTATTTGCATATTCCAACCAAAAAAAAATTCACAAAAATCAAAACAAACTACACAAATCACGAGATTTCAACCAAGATCAAAAGGTTAAGATTGCAGATTCCAAATCGTAAGAAACTAGAAATTTTTTCAAAAAATACAACAAAATAATGAATACTATATTATTAAATCGCAACGAAAGGGGGAGAGAGAAGCTAGAGAGTTACAGATTGTTGTGGTCTTGTGGAACAGGCAAAGCGACAGTGTCGCTGAGAGAAGAAGAAATGACGAGGGTTAGGGACAATCGTAATACAACGTCATATATATATATATATATATATATATATATATATATATATATATATATATATAAATATTGAAAAACGGTGAAAGCAGTGAAACCGCCCAGCAGGAGCGATTTCACCGCCACCGGAAAATCCCTGTTATTTGGGGATTTTGCTCACCGGCACCGGTGCACAATACACGATGCCAATACCCGCTAAAATAATAACCACAGTAAATTAGTGCATTTTTTTTTAAATCCCTACTTATTATTTTTGATGGATTTGAATAATTAATGTTCTCATTGTAAGGCTTGCTCGACAGTATACAAAGAGATTAATAGGCCATTAGTTATAAAAGTTTCCTATCCTTAAATAATAGAAATACATTTTTCACCTAAAAATTATACTAGCCTTCACACACTATATCCTAAATTATCAATGTTAAACACTTTCGGTCTTGATCAATCAAATCAGACGAAAATTGAGTTTTTTTACACCCAAAATGACTTTATTACCTTGATGGCTTAATGAATTAGCAACGTTACCATCACTCAAATATAACATATGCAAAGTGAGTCAAGACATTTTTATCATTTTTGTTTAATTTGACACATAAATATAAAGTGCATTAGATTGATAGTTGCACGATACAAGGTGTCAAACATGCAATATTTAATAGATGAAAAATATATTTATTTCTTAAATTATTAAAGAATAAGACATCTAAAGTGTTCCTTAGTATCAAGAACTGGAATGTTTACTTTTTTTTTTGGGCTCAAGTAAATTGAAATCTTGGGTTATTCTCACAGGAAAAATTGGGGGCAATCATTGAGTAGGGTTTTTTTATTAAAATAAATTTAGATTCTTCTTTCAGATTTAGTAAAATAAAGTTTTGTGTCGATATCTTGCTTAGTAATACACTCTGTTTTAAAAAAAATTAAGGGAAAACTACAAGATTATATATTGATCAATCTGAATCTACTAATATTCATTAATAAAGCGAACACAATCTTCATTGATATTAAATTGTTTCTTATAATTGATTAAAAAAAAGCCAAATTATTTTTTTAGGAGTATAACACTAATAAATTCGACTAATCGCTGTACTAGACTTTGGGTTCAGATCATCTAACTGACTTGGTTGGAATTAGTTTGAAATTCTGCTTTAATTTTTTTACAAATCCTTTGTTTACAAATTAATTTCCTGACCTTCCTGTGAGAAATAATATAGTTTTAAAAAATATATATGAATTTTAATGTGGGTATTCTGTTTTACGTGCCAACTGGATCCATTAAACAATTATTGTCCTCTCAATTTAATATAAACGGCATGTTTACAAATTAAATTTTTCACTAAAATTCTCATCTGCAAACATATTTAAATCAAATTGTTGGTTAAAAAAAAATTCAAAATCATCTATTTTTTTTCCTATCAAATTATATCTTCCAATTACAATAATATAAAAAAAAATCATTCAAATCATCTATCAATTTAATTTTTCACTAACTCCCATAAAATTATAAATTTTCACTTACTTTTCTCTAAAAATTCAATAATTAAACTATCTTAATTTTTCTCAAATTTTCATTTGGTTTGCGTGCCGAAGTGCCAAGATATGAATTACACACAGAAAGTTCTATAATTTTATTTTTGGATTTTTTTTGAGAGTCCATCCATTAAACAAGAAAAATAAAAATAAAAAGTTCCCAGTATATTGTGTACGGTATAAAATCAATCTCTGTCAAAATATTCCACACGTTAGTACGTATAATAATACCGCCGTATTGTCCGTACACACACAAAAGCATTAATATCTTCCATGGATTTAGGGAAAATGAGAGAGAGGCTACTTTCAACACTTCAAACGTCAATACCCATGTATATCCAGGCTCCACCAAGCTTCCATACTTTAATATACACCCCAGCTGCATTAGGCCCAGATATTGTTTCCTCGTCACTTGAATGCAATGATATATCATAATCATATTCTTCAAATAATGTTTCATCAATGATATTTTCAACAATATATGTAACCACAAGATATGAACCATAAATGATATTGAGAAATAAAAATGCAAGCAAGGTATTCCATGTTCTGTTAAGCAATAAAGTAATAGCAATTAAAACTGAAAGATCTTGACTCATATTGAAATAATATTCAAGTTTACAAAGTACAATAATGAAAGCACACTTGCAAGATGAACTTGAAAAACTTCAAAACTGGAAACTTGATATTGCAAGAAGAGAAGAAGACCAAAGGATTGCAAGGGTAAGTAGGGAATGAAGAAAGGTAGTTGGAATATTTAGAAAAGAGAGAGTATGGTTGTGATACCCCCTCCTTAATTTCAACTTTTTTTTTTTAAAGTTAATTAATGATAATAGTTATGTTTTTAAACTATTACTTTTGAAACTCTCGTGTTAAGGCTTTCATTTTCATATCTTAAGGATACAATTATTAACTTCACATGCAAATAGCTAGGGTGCATGAACTCTTCACAAACGGGCACGAGGCGTGACAATGGTAAGCGTAAGAGTAGTGAAAGCTTTGAAGATTTGAGAGAAGTGAGAGAATAGGGAAAGCAAAGAGAAGTGGCTTCGAATGCACTCTGTCGAAAATGAAAGAAGAGATCGTATTATATAGAAAAGAGAACAGAACAAATGACTTGAGATAACCTTTGATATTTTTGAACAGTAAGGGTATTTTTGGAAGAAATGAACAGTAATGAAACAGTACCGGGGTATTTTTGGAAAGACAGCAACAGTGATATTTTTTGGAAACAGTAAACATTATCTTGAACAGTAACTGAATAGTGCCTGTCGGCAGCTTTATTCTGATATTTGTAAAATGACAATTGTATCCTTCATGCCATGTAATTATCCTTCAAATGAACGTTGCAACGCTTCTATTTCTTCAATGGACAATTCAACTCGTAACCAGCATAAGGATCTTGAGAATTATCTTCATATTGAGAACTGATATCTTGAAATGAACTGGAAGCAGCAGTATCTTCAACTGTATCTTCTTCAGATAATTGAGATAAAACTTCTAGCAATTCTTTCTTGTAATTATCCTTCAAATGAACGTTGCAATGCTTCTATTTCTTCAATGGACAATTTCAACTCGTAACCAGCATAAGGATCTTGAGAATTATCTTCATATTGAGAATTGATATCTTGAAATTAACTGGAAGCAGCAGTATCTTCAACTGTATCTTCTTTAGAAAATTGAAATAAAACTTATAGCAATTCTTTCTTATAATCATCACGGGATTGGGCCGCAGCAAGTTTGGCTTGAATTTGACTTTTTTGGGAAAGGAATTGGGGATGTTTTGCTATTTGGAGTTTGGCTTGGGTAATGGCAGTAATGATATTATCACAGATAAAAACAGACCACCATTTCACAAAAAAATTTTAGAAAGGATTTTGGCATTATTTTCATGGGTAAAAACAAATTTCCAACATAGTATCCAAGGAAGAGGTTAAACTGAATGAAAAAGCGAAGGAGAATGGGTATATTCTTGCAAGAAGGATTTTTCATGGAAGGGTATTTTTCAAGAGCTGGAGTATCATGGGGATCAAGAGCCCATTGATCATAGGCTTTCTTTAATTCGGGAGGAAGTAATTTTTCATTAGCACCGAAGCGATCCCACCACTGGATAAACCAATGGGGCATAGGTTTAAGGTATTGAAATCCTTTAAAACGTATGAATTATGTGTGACAATGGGTTTTATTTTCAAAAAATATAGCAAAAGTCCATGCATCAACATAGTCATAGTAAGTGATATTTTTTAATTGTCTAAATGGTTCAGACAGGGCTTGAAGAGTCCATGGTTGACCCCATTCTTTGGAAGAAATTATCCTTCGAATAGTGAATTTTAAAAATCCAATATTAGAAAGATCATATTTGCATTGAGTTTTTTCAAATTCAACTGATTTTGTATCCTGCAAAATATGTTGATAAAATTCTTGTGTGAACATGGGATTGAGTGGAACATAGTTCCATCCTAGCGGTAATATTTAGGAGGCAGTTTGATATGGATCTGGAATGGAATTATTTAAACCTTTGATATATTCAATATCAAAATCAAAAACATAAAGGATTGCTTGCCATCGGGCAAAAAGATGTTTGGAAGCAAGATTTTTGACATCTTTATTAAGATATCTTTAGCAGATTGACAATCGACACGAATTAAAATTTTTTATTTAATAAATCATCTTGAAATTTAGAAATACAAAGAACAATTGCTAGTACTTCTTGTTTAACAGTACTGTATTTTTGTTGGGTTGTATTCCATGCATGAGAATGATATCTTACTATTTGCTCTTTAACAGAGTCATGCATGCGTTGCTTGAGTATGCCACCATAACCAAGATTTGATGCATCAGTTTCTATTATTTTAAATGCATGTGGGGATGCAATGCCTAAGCATGGTAAATGTTTAACATGCCTTTTTATTTGTTGGACTATTGCAGTATGTTGATCAGTCTAAGGTAAAGGGTTTTTCTTTAATCGGTTAAATAAAGGTTTGCATATTTTTATTAAATCTTTATAGAACTCACCAATATAGTTTAAACTACCAAGGAAACATTGAAGCTATTGTTTGTCAAGTATTTTGTCAGAAAATTTATCAGCAAATTCAATAGCACGTGATATTGGGGTAATGGTGCCTTTATAAATATTATGACCTAAAAATCTTTTTGAGTTTGAAATAATTTGATTTTAGGAGCAGAAACAACAAGACCATTATTCAATTATTTTCTGAAATTTATGTAAATGATACCAATGTTGTTTTATTGATTTAGAGAAAATTAAGACATCATCAATATAGACTAAAGCAAAAGAAGTATAGGGAGTAAATATATCATTCATAATATTTTAAAATTTAGAAGGGGCATTTTTTAAACCAAAGGCATGACATTCCATTCAAAATGACCAAAAGGAACAGTAAAAGCATGTTTTAATCTATCTTGCTCAGCGACTTGTATTTGATAATATCTAGATTTCATATCAAATTTGGAAAATATACAAGCATCATGTAATCTATTAAGTAAATCTTTTTTATTAGGGAGAGGATATCTTATCCATCTTAAAGTTTTATTTAAAGGTTTGTAATTAATAACAAGTCAAGGGATACCACGTTCTTTTTCAGCATTATTCATGACATAAAAAGCGGCACATGACCAAGGAGATTTAGATGGTCGTATTAAACCTTTTTCTAATAAAGATTGAATTTCTTTTTTTTTTACAAATTTCTAAATATTCTTGATTCATTTGGATTGGTCTAGCTTTTGTAGGTATATTCTTTTCGGAAAATCCTGGTTCATAAGGAAGAGTAATGATATGCTTTTTCTATTCCAAAAAGCATTAGGGACAGAAGAACAAATGGTTTTTTCTAGTGTTTGCTGATATTGCTGAATTTCTTGTTGCAGTTTACTAGTCGGAAGCTGGTCTTCTATTTGATGATATATAATTTCCTGTTGTAAAAATTGTAAATGTTTTCTTTTTCGATTTATTTTAGTTTGATTTAAGATATTAATTTCTTTAGATATAGAAATATTTTTTAAAGCTTGAATATCTCGAGTAAAATGAGGATAATAGAATTTAAAAGTGACTTCATGACCTAAGACTTTAGAAGTGATTCCTTCTTCAGTAACAATAAAAGGATAAAGTAAAGATAAAAAAGGATTTTCCCAATATTACTTTAGAAGTTAAATTTTTGACTAATACAAAGGTGGTTTGAAAACAAAAACCATTATTACAAATATGGACATTCGGAATTTTATAATTAATAATCATCTTTTGACCATCGGCTTGAGATAATTTTTCTTTTGATTTTTCAAAATATTTAGAATCAATTAAACCTTCTTGAATACAATTTAAATCAGCACTAGAGTCTATCAAAGCAATATTAGTAAAAGAATAATCTTTAATACAAATGGTTATTTCAGAGTACCATTTTTGAAAAACAATTTTATCAATAATATTCAAAAATGAGTCAGAGGGTATAGCAGGAAGAGACTCTGAAAAAGTAGGTAAATCAGATATTTGTAATGGTTATTCATCCTTTTGGGTTTTAAGTAAACAAATTTCAGTGAGCAAATGATCAGTGATTTTTGTAAAATTGGTTTGTGTATTTTGTAATTGTTTTATTTCTTGTTTAAGTATTTGAATTTCACTTTGTAAGTCTTTTATAGTTGTAGGTTTAGTATTCGAAGAAGAAAATCGAGCTAGTATTTTGCTATAATCATAATGGGTATATGGTATCATACTGTGAGAATGAGAAGAAGAAGGGACAGAAATATTATTATGCATTTCTAATTCTCTCATTTTAAAAAAATAGGTTTGTTGTAAACTAGGGTCTTGGAGTTTTGAAATAATTTATAATAATAATTGATCAGATTGTGACAACACTGATATTTGTTTTTGACAGGTACAATTTTCTTCAAAACAGTTGCAAAGCTGAATTTTATCATTATCAGAAGAAGAACTTTCGTATGCAGAAGTAGTTGAAGAATTATTATCTGATACAGGTGTTTGATAAGAAGGATTTGTATTAAGAAATATTTTACATAGTTGAGCTTTTAGTTCAGGAGAAACATCTAATTCTTTTATTTATTTTTTAACATAACATTTATTAGCAAAATGACCTGTTTTTCCACATTTCCAACAAGTAGTATCTTTTTTCTTGGTTTTTTGTTTAGTTTTCATATGGGACGGAAAAGATTTCTTATAGGATTGGGATTTATTGTATTTATTTTTAGATTTATACAAATTTTTATAATAACTCTTATGATGTTTTTTATGTTTTGAAGGAGATAAAGGAACAGAATAACCATATTGTTCATAGAAAAAGCCTAATTCTTTACGAGTTTGTTTTTTCTTTATTGCTAAAGTTTTATTTAATTTTAAATGATTACAAATAAGTAAACCAGTTCTATTTATAATATTGATCATTTCACCATAAGTATATTGATCATATAAAATAACTCCTTGATCATTGGCTAAATTAATACGAACTTTTTGAGCAAAATAGAAAGGTAAACCTACTATTAATTTTTCTTTCCAATAAGCTTGATTATAATTATCACACAATAATACTTTTGATAAGAAAATATCTTTATACTATTAAAAATCAGAAAGAATAGGGCATTTTAAATTTATAAGAAAATCAGAAGCTCTATCTTTATATATAGCAAGATCTCTTATAAAATTTCTGGTTATAGTATGTAACAAAGTACTTACTATATCAGATATAGTATGTCCATCTTCACCAACAATTGGATTATCATCATTATCAGTTTTAACAGCAGTTAAAATTCTATCTCTTTCTTCAGATGTTAAATATATATCCCACCAATTTTTTAATTGATCTATAAATCCAGCTATTAAACAAGTTGCAGCTTGCCTATCAGTTCTTTCAGATATTCTTAACATATTAGTGTACATAATTATTTCATGCATAATATTAAGAATTTCATATTCAGAAACACTATCAATATTCCATTCATAAATTTCATTGCAGAAAATAAGAAGTATGTAATAAATGTCGTTCTTCATATTGTAAATCAGGAGGAGTAGGTTGCGGATAATACTTATGTGGATAAGTATGATAATTTTTGAAGCTTTTTATGTATGTTTTTTTAACTGTAAATTGTGAAATTGAGATTCTAATTGTTCAATAGAATCTTCATGGATATCATTTTCACTTTCAGAATTTTGCCAAAAGAATAAGAAGAAGATTGAATATTGATTTAAAACTTGTATTTTGAAAAAGGTAGTATTTTTATTTTTTCATTTATTTTATTGATAATTTTTATTAATTTTATCTAATTTTTTTGTGTCTTTTGCTTTTAAAGGAGGCATTGTGGTAATTCATGAGGAATAAACATAGGTTTACGAATAAAAGCACTTGATGTAGATGGAGTAGGTGGTTTAATTATATGCTCTATTTTATTTAAATGTAGACCAATTTGTTGTAAATAAACATTTGTATAATTATTCAATTGAATAAGATCATCAAAGTTTTTATCATTATTATTCAATGTATTAACTTTATATGGTGTGGCAAAGTATTGTTTTGATTGATGATCTATACTAATAGTGTTTTAGGAGGATAAAATTCATAAATTTGTTGACTATTAGTGGTAAGCCATGGTTTTCTTTGGTAAGAACATTTAAAGTAGGTAAATATTGTTCAAACCAAGAGAAGAAAGGTATATGATGTTTAATATTATACATATGATTATAATATGTTTATCTTATAGAGGCTTGTTCTATTTTATTATAAGTAGTTAAAAAACCAAAGTCTTTTATTAGTATTTTTTAATGAATCAAAATCTTTTCGTAAGATATCTTTATTAAGAACAAAAACATTTTGTAAAACATGAATAGAATGTGATCGTTGTAAAGATATTATTTTTGATTGCGTAGGAGATTCAGTTTGATTATCATAGATAGGGAGTTGTACAAAATTATCAGATTTAATACTATTTGGAGGAATAAAAGGTGGTATTGAATAAGTACTTGTACGAAAAGAATTCAAGGCAGATTTAAAATTTCGAGAACTTGTAGAAAGAGATAAAGAGGATACAGAGGAAAATCGATATGATAAATTATTCGTATTGTTTTTATTAAAAGATAGAGTAACAGATCTATCTGTATGTTGAGTAAAATATTCTATTTATTTATTTTCTTTTTTAGGAGGGGGTACTATTAACGGTAATTTTCAATTGTCGGATAAAATAACACCATCCCATTTGATCATACGTGGAATTGTAATATTTGAAAATTCATTACTAGTGGTTAAAAGTAAAGTTTTACCAGAATGAGGACGAACCTTAGATCTAGGATCAAGAGTCGTCTTCATTAATTTATAACAGAGTCTATATATAATAGCAATATATTGAGCAACTTCCATCATATCATGACCTATGAATTTTATATTTAATATAAAATAATATAAAATAGTAGGATCTGATAAAGAAAGAGAAAAATAAGGATAATAATTAAAATATATAAGGCCTGATGTAAAAAAGATTCAACTATTCCGAGTAAAAAATTTGAAAATTGTTATTTTAAAAGATATTCCGAGTAAAGAATTTGTCACTGATTCCACTAAAAAACAATATTTAACAATATTAATACGGCATCGTATTGTTGACATTATCAATGACCCTCCTACCTTACGTGAGCAGGCTCACAAATGACATATGCCTGAAATTATATACCACTGCTTTATTTGCCTTCCACCACTTATACATACGATTGCGTTTTATTATTGACTTTATTTAAGTAATCATCTAATGCCCCCCTTTTAATTATGATAATTATGAACTGTCATAACTCTGTCTCTCAAAATTATAATTTAAAAAAAGAAAAAAGAAAGTCTGAATTGCATCGCTGCGCTCGTCTCATATTAGTATGTAATATATATATATTTTTGAAGGTTTTTTTAGACAAGTTGTTTCAGGTACGGCTTAATGCATACTTGCTCTACATTTTTAAAGAATAATTGACTGGATGATCGTGGCTCCAAGTTCCAACTGTAAACAGATTGCATGGAGGCTGGAGCCTGAAATACTTGGAAATTTCGACATATAGAAATGTCGTTTGGTCGAGATTCGGTGGCGGGAAGGGACAGTCTCATTTGTCTAGAAGGCCTCGTAAAGCAGAGAGAGAGAGAGAGGGTGTCTAGAAGATGGTTGGAAACACTGCACAACATCGGGACAAAAAGGGTATGACGGACCAGTTGGTTCCAGGACCCACCGATATGCCGTATGCGCAAAATGGCCTCGTTTCATATTGGGAAATGGGACCCTCAATTTATTGAGGAATCGCGGCCAAGTAATATGCATTGGATCGTCGAAGATAAGCTCACGACAAAGGCCTTAACATTTATTTCCTTATTATTTTATTTTATTTCTGTTTATTTCCCAATCGATGTTCGTTTTCTTTTCCTTCCATTTATTTAAGGATGAGTTCAGCCCATTGAATCTTAAGAAGAGATTTACATAAATTTTTAACCTTTTATTTATCACCCGGGATCTCTAGTTGATTGTATTATTTTGTGATTAATAGAATTTGGCTTAATTAATGATACAATCTATGTGAAACTGAATTTTAATAAATCAGTCTCTGGAATGTAATTTGAATGAGCTAATTTATGCGATCCATTTTTTAGATATATTGATTCTTTTGTCAATCAAAAGTTAGCTCAATATCAAAGATATGGTTTGAGATAGGCTATCCGACACAAACAATAGATATTTTGATCTCGAAGTCTTTTGTTAGTCGTCTAACTTTTGGTAGACAGAAAGACTAATACGTATGAAAAATGGACTATAATGAACAGTATGTTCAAAGTTATACTCCAATGACTGATTTATTAAAAATCAATACCATATAAAACTGTAACAATAATTAAACTTACTCGAAAAGTTTTTCATAAAATATTGACATCCATTAACCCTTTAGTTTCAACTCAATATACGACCTACATCAAATTGTGCTTGATTTCAAACTCTCATTTGGATTGATCATATATGTTTGAGTCATTACTAAAAAAATAACTAAATTACATATATATTGGAAGAATCTTCCATGAACTTTTATGTCATTTACGAGTCTAAGTTATGAATTTTATCACATTTAACCACTAAAGTACCAAAATGCACCAATGTTTGCTTTGTCATTAGATTCAACCACCGATATTGTGCTATTAAATCCAACTGCACGATAATGTTGTGCCACGTAGTCTATTTTCTGTATATTTCAACAATAAGATCTTACGGAATGACTAATATTAATTCATCTTAGTAGTTTTACAGCCAAATGCGATGAAATTTGTAGTTTAGATTTTTAAATGACATTTTGGTAAAAGAAATTGAGGCGGAAAGTGACGATTTCTCAATCTATCATTAAGTAGAAGTCCTAAACTTTAATTTTACTAAATGATTTCTATTAAATTCTAAATAAAAACGTCCAATACTTAATTTATTCGCACAAAAGAAAAAAAAAACATCTCATGCAAAGTACTCACCAGCGGAATTTTACCTAAATCACAACTCTTTCTTGCCGAATAATTAATTAAAACGCCTTTAAACTTAAAGCTATATTTTCTTCAAAGATTCATAGGAAAGCTCGTTGCTTGTAGAATCGAAAGATCAAAGACTCGTTACTTTGCTCATTATAAGGCCCAAAAGAAAAGAAAAGAAAAAAAACACGTTGCTTTTTTGGGCACTGACATAAAAGTCTCACGGTGCCTTTCAAATAATACACAACTGCCCAACACAATTTCATATTGCGCAAGTGTGGTGCGCCTAAGAATAATATTTAGAAGCAGTCCCGGACCCCCGGTGTCTGTCCCTTTCAGGTATAATATATACCCCAAAGCTTATTGCATTAGAATATGATAGGAGAATAATAGAATCTGAAGCACCCATATAAAGACAATACCCACTTTAAATTTTTGTCTTATTCGAAAAAATTGACATTTGATAAGATAAACAATTACAGATAACTTGACGTGTAAAGTGGAAAGTTGAGAAGGTATTTGACTTGTTAGTATATACTGGAATTATTAAGGTAGCTGAATCAAAAGGCCGTAGAGAAGTCTATCTTCATCTCCATTGTTAATCTTTTTGGAAATCAATAGGACAACAAAAAATATATTTTTAATGAATTTTTTAAAACATCACCGTTTAAAGCTCCCAACTCTATAAAATTATAATATTCTATATTAAAGGACCTTAATAACCTTCAAAAATATTGGGATCGACGTTACGTCATAACTACATCCTAGTTGGCACTTCCAAATTAATTAGCTAGGGTGCACGTTCAAGTGTCGTTTTGGACATAACTCTTTGTTTGACTTTGACTCGCAGGGCTATAGCCTATATCGTTTGTAAATATTGTTCTTTGAAATTGGTCTATGTATCTTTCAAGTCTCCAGCGGCATGATCTCTCAAATGCGATTACGGGCTCATTGGATTGACTTGGGGCTGGATCTGCTTTTCAAGCAATCTTGAAATCCAACCCACTTATGATGGTTTCGCCCTCCGAGCCACGGGTTGGCACTCGATTCACCAACTGGGCTTGGACTGAGTAGGGAACTAGGATCAAGAAGCCCAATCTTTTTCGTTTTATTTTCCCCCGAAGGAAACAAAAAAACATCATGCGGAAGCTGAAATCTGTAACAAATATCTTTATGCTTTGTCCAAGTAATTCTGTTGGCAATTACTTAATTAATACGTAGTTGCTTCATGTATATGCATTCTGTGTTACTGTGCTGGGTGAAGTGTTTGATGGGCCTTCGAGAAAGTTATAAAAACTCAAAAGATACATGCTTTTCTTAAATCAAACAAATTCTTAGGAACATTTTCTTTTACAACTTCCAAAGGCCGACCAGTAACAATAGGAAGAGCATGCAGTACTCATCCAGTCATCCGTAGCATGAAGCATGCGAGATTCGCTGCATTCTCGAAACTTGACATATAAATGTATATATTATTTTGAAAACAGCGGCTTTATAACATGCAGTCTATATATATAGTTACGTAAGACCTGAACCTTTTTCCTACTTCACAAGATTAAGTGAGCAGTATTTTTGTCACATTTGAACCCATATATGTATAAATGTGTGTGTGTGTGTAAAAGTTGCATTATTTGTAGGTGAAAAGTAGACTTCTTAGATTTCTGTTGTGTCGAAGCATGCTCGATCCTAGCTAGGAAAAGGAGACGAAAACTTGCCTAACTTGAGACGTCCATGCGAAACAGACAGCAATATATTTGTCCCAATATCCGTACATGCATATTATCGTCGTCTGAATTAACTAACCCAATTGACTCCTGGCCGGAAGTACTTCGCAAATATAGCAAGAAGTACACGCAACAGCTAGCTAGCAAATCCTCGTCTGGAAATATTTTGGTAGATGTGAAAGGGAAACCATTAGTGAAAGATGCTCTTGATCGTTGAGTCCAAATCTCATGAATTAAAGATTAATATTATAGTCCGCCGATTTGAGTTGAATGAAGAACATGAGTTTGAACGGAGATCTGGTAGGTCAAGCTTGAAGGTTTTGCAGTCAACAGGAATCTCTTAACGCATGCTTCGTTTTTTGTTTCGTTTCGTCTAAGCATAACGCACGCTTCGATCGAGAAAGAAAATTCAAGCTCCACAATCCAGTCAAACATAAAACCTACGTGGCGATGAATGTTACGTACGTACTTTTCGCCCAAAATGTCGCAGAACGTTTGTTCGTTTTCAAAGTACTACTGCCTAATTCACAGCGCTAGGAGAAGATATATACCTAATCTGTCCTCAAATTCTCTCCTTTCTTATTTCCTCTCTTCTTTTAGAAGTCAGAGGAAGAATACCATGTAAACCCCCCCGCCTGATCATACGGTTCTATATATGTTCGTCAAGAGAAAACACGTTAAAATGTTGGAAGACAATTATTCGGCGCTTGACTTGGCTAATTTTTTCGATTCATCCCCACCTGGTATATATGCAAGCCACCACGTTTTGCAGGAACAATATTTCAAAAGGCTTAGCTGGCCAACAGTTGTTGCTGATTTATGACTTGCTTGGAGCCTGGAGGGGTACGGCATGAAAGAAGGGCAGAGAAGTACTGTGTGCGGACTTGATGATGTCCATTACAGCAGCTGAAGGAAGAAAAAAATGTGTCCTGGCCTCCTTGGAATGTCAAAGGCGAAGCTAGCTCCTGGAGAAAATCGTTTTCCGCATGAAAAATGTTTCCTAGTAGAAGCTCTTTTTTTAGTTCAAATTAGAGTGCTATATATGAAGTTATGTGGTGGACAATTAAGGGCAAGCAGATTAACAAGAGAACGAAAATATTGTAACCAAGGTATTGGTAAATATATATATAGTACATTATCATCTGTTATGGGTTATATGAGCTCCATAATATCTAACCATGGCTTTTTTTTTTTTTCATTCAAATAATCCCCACGGACAAAGAAAAAAGAAGCTACATGGCCCCCTAATTTGCACATTATATATAGATTTCTTACTGTCTCCAAGATTAGAGTACACAGGCAATAATATTTTCACACATAGCCATCATGTATACTCACATGCACATAATAAACAAATGCCCCTAGACAATCTCGATCTATGACAGTACGCGTCTGAATTTGAATCAGGAGATCAGGTGTGATCTCGATGATCATAACCATGATCTCTGTCATCTTACCACACTGATAAACAGATTATCTCATGGAGATCAGGTTAAAGGAGTAAAACAGAAGAGGTTAAAAGGTTGCGGGCGTGAAATTATAGCAAACCCTAGAGTTCAAGAAGTACTATTTTTATTCCTTGCTTGCATTCGCCATGGCCGAGGAATAAAGTTTCTCATGGGGATATATCTAATGGATTCCAAGATAATGTTCACTAATGGCCGTGGACTACATCGAAGATGTTACTTGGGCAAGTACTTATTTACATGCCATGAGTAAGGAACATTGAATTTTGGTCAGAAATATTAAGTGCACCAACAGTTAGAACCCAAAAAATAAACCCCCACAACATCTAAACACTCAGAAAAAGATAGGGAGAATGAGAGAGATCATTAATATCGTTCCGGATGACAAACACGAATGGCCAAATGAAACTATATATATTGTTCCCTTCTTTCCGCAAACATCTAAACAGCAAAACTAAGCAATAGTAAGACAGGTTAAAGCGGCTAATATGTTTACTGAAGATATAAAAATCAAAACCGGAAAAAAAGGGAAAAAGAAAACTGAAGCCGGAACTTTTAAAACTTATATGATTTGACTTGATCTAGCGAACGATCGGACCGAGACGCTTGATTCCCCGAGCGCAAGAGTTATGGTGGATCCTCTAATGGAAAAGACCCTTCAATCGTAGAAGATTGAAACTTCAAAGTAGGGTTTTCTCATAGCGAAACCCTCCTCATCCTCCTCCTTGTCGTCGTCTTCTTCCACTTCCTCTTCCTCTTCCTCCTCCTCCTCTTCTTCTTTTCCTGCTGTTTCCTCTGGCTTTCTTGACTGTTGTTGGTGATGGTGAAGGTCATCAGGGGTTTGGTGGATGATGATAAAGGATGAGCTGGGAGTGGTGAGGGGGTAATGATGGTGGTGGAGAGTCAGAGGGAAGGGCGAAGAGGGCATGATGATTGCTGTTGGGTGCTCCCGTTGAAAGGTTGAAGAAAAATCCAAGGTATTGCGTGCCATCTCTCAGAGACAAACTAATTGATGGGCTCTCTCTCTCTCTCTCACTCTCTCTCTCGAGGAGGGAATTATCACGAAACCCATGGTGCTAGCTTTTCTATGCCCTTGCTCTCAAAGTAAAGACCATATTTCTTTTTTCTATGAATAAAAATAATCAGGTGCAACAATTTCTGTGTGGCCTTGGCTATAACACCCAATCACATTGGTGCGAGAGTAGTCACTTGGAAGCGCAGGTGTTGCTGTAGCGGAATTTTCCATATTCTCTCTTCTCCGTTAGTGTTCCCTTTATGGTTTTTTTTATTGATTGCAGTAAAAGGCTGTTTGTGACTGTATATGGTGTAGATAAATTGCTTAAGCTTTATCGGGTTTAGCTAAAGATGGAATTTGGCAGGCACACAGATATAACTAGCAATAAGAAATATAGGCTGATAAAAAAAAAAAAAAAAAAAAAAAAAAAAAAAAAACCAGAAATCTCGAATGACAAAGGAATCATAGAACTCAGAAATGACAGGGTGAGAGAATCGAAAAAATATATGTGTCTGAGAGAGAACAGGCGGTACTTCGAGGCAGAATGTGTGGCCTTGTAAGTATATTGGCTGGACTGCAAAAAGCACTTTGTAAAAATAAATGAAGACAAAAAAAAATGGTAGTTACTGTTCCTCAAATGTGCCAATCTTTTCTGTTAAAAAGGAAGTACGTAATTCTTTTTCTCTTTTTTATGTGATGTTTGAGAGCAATAATTCATCGTGTAGAGAAAGGATAAGATTCCCTAATAAGCATATTTTGAATAGGTCACCTCAGTGTACTATACCTGATACCTGATTTGATAATCTATACACTCAAAAGTACTCAGCCTTGTGATAATTTTGTAGACATCTTATTAGTTTCTCTCTCTGTATTTGTTGTGTTCCTTTTGCTTCCTTTCCATACATGTTCGATGAGTACCTTTTCTCCACTTTGAAGCATCACCTAGATCCCTATCCATGCTTCTAAGCTGCTTGAACCCTGAAACTCAGAGTTTACTGCATCAGCTAGAGTTGCTTAATTACTGCTTTATCTTTTCCATGACCCAGTTTTTGCATGCATTTCAAAAATTAACAAGTTTTGGTATCTTTTCACCTGACCCTTTCTCTCTAATTGGCACTCCACAGGCCACGGCAGTGTGATAATTGCTGCTACCACTATCCCGGGGTCGAGATCTGTGACGAAGAAGAGAAGAATATTAATATATTTTCTTGCTGTACTTCTTGTCAACATCGCCATATCCATTACCCTTTTCGGTTGATGTTGCCATATAATCTGAAAAAAGAAAGAAAAAAAAATTGGAAAGAGAATATATACTCAGTTTATCCCCCCCAAAAAAAAAACACTCGCTGTTGCATGTTTCATATGATCATTACAAATTATATCAAAGCTTTTAATTCCTTGTAGCTCAAAATATGTCTTCAATTTGATACACTAGCTAGGAAGTTTAAGTAAATTCCTATGCAGATAGAGGAATTAATTAAAGAAATATAGGAAAAGCTCTTTTCTGTTTGTGATGGTTCCAACCTTACGTATAAAGCTGCTGGAAACCCTACTAGTTAAACAGTGAACAAGCATGCGTATAGCTCAGTGGCTCACCATTTGTTTAAGAAATTGCCAGCCATGATCTCGCCCTGCAAGATCTTCTTAACCGTCCAAACAGGCCCTTGACATGTGAGGGAAAACAATATATACTTCCTTGTTGGAATCAATACTTGTTGAATTCATGGATAGTAAGTGACCCATTTAAACCTTTGCTAGCTAAATGACTTTTATGTTTGACCCTGATAAAGTCGCCCACATGAGCCAGCCTTTATGTTCCACTTTCTCCTTTATGTGAGAAAAATTATTGTGGGAAACCAAAGTAGTTCGATAGAAAACTGGGAAAAAGGTAAAAAATTTCCGGAGATTCAAATCTTTTTAGCACCAACAAAGTTCCGAACCCAATGCCCCAAAAGTTCACAGGTTTCATGTCTCCCCACTCTTTTTTCACTCTTGTTCGATCAAATTCTGGCATCAATGTATATATCCAAAAAGAACACGCCCAACATCACTTTAGGGTGGTCGATATAAACTACAAACACAACTTTGTCCAATATAGTCAGCTGTCTTTTCTCTAGCTTCTTTCTTTTGCTGGACATGAGTTGTCAAGATCCCTTTCGTTTTTGTTTTTGTTTTTTTTTTTCCAGGGAGTTGTCAAGATCCTAATCCCATGCCAATAATACTTGCAACAAAGTCATTGGATTATTTTTTTTTTTCGTTTTCTCCGTGAGCTTTCAAAGAGGAACTCATTTCCTTTTTGTTTTTTTTTGTAAAAGTCTGCAGAAAGCAAAGGAACCTTGATAGGAAAAAACACCACTGCTGAGAGGGTTATTTAAGAAAAAGAAAAAGCCACTCATGCTGAGTGAGCCGGGATACAGGGGCCCATTGTAGCTATCTTTCTGTGATTCCACCGCAATGCCGAGGGATTAGGCAGTCAGGCTCCTATGACCCAACAGGAAAAAGTACTTTTTATTCCCCAAGTGCAGTGACCTGTTTGGTACCAAAAATCTGCATATCATCATTACATTGAGAAAGTGGGTAGTCACCACCTATCTTCTGATATACTTTAAAACACAGAGCAAAAGTATCATGCACATTCATGTACATGTGCTGCTTTCTAAAATCCAAAGACTCTGCGGCGGGGTTGAATCAAATCTGGGCGCAAGTGGTGGCCTATGTAAGCCCAACTTCTAGAATCCTGGCTAGCCCAGCCCAAAATATATTTTGAGACTCCACATCTGGTCCATTGGGTTCAAAAGGAAGTCGAACTTTTTACTAATCAAAACTCTCTATAATCCAAACCCTTATCTGCCCATGGGCCATGGCCCCTGACAGCCCTCTACCTTGGGTTCCAATCATGACTATTCCGTGAGTTGGCTCCAAATGTTTTGTGTGACGATTTTGGTTGTTCTGGAAAGTTGGGCTTGTACCAGAGGCGACCATTTGCTTCTTGGGTTGAATTGGGGCGAGAGAAAAAAAAAAAAAAAAAGCTCTTTGGCCTTTTACTGCTTCTTTGTAAGGGAACCCGACGATCTGAGAG
Source organism: Morella rubra (assembly GCA_003952965.2). Classification (NCBI taxonomy): domain Eukaryota; kingdom Viridiplantae; phylum Streptophyta; class Magnoliopsida; order Fagales; family Myricaceae; genus Morella; species Morella rubra. The sequence continues at coordinate 33,559 of RXIC02000254.1, read as the reverse complement.
CGCGAAAAATTATGTTAGTTTGGCGTAGTGTTGTTCCCAACGTTCAATTTTCTCGCGGGAATTTCTTCAAGCACCTTCCGACTCCAACGCCATCTTCTATTTCTTGTCCGTGCAGAATCATCGTCACCGAAACACTAACCACGACCAGAGCCCTTAGCTCCTCCTATTTCGAAAGCCTTACTTCACGTCAGAAAGATCAGGTCCATCTCTACGTCGACGCTCTACTCCAATGGAACCAGGTCGCAGAGAAAGCAGACTTTTAATAAATATTGCCTTCTAAATTTTTGGGGGAATTTAAATTATTCTTTTTCATAAGCTAATTAATATTATTACATGTTTTCCAACGTGCAGAGAATGAATCTTACCGCTGTTACAGAGGTAAATGAGGTTTTGGAAAGGCACATTGAGGATTCACTTGCAATTATACCACCTGTGAGAAATTCTTATGTCTCACACTGTAACAAATCAATCGACAGCATTAACATCGTTGATGTTGGAAGCGGCGCGGGGCTTCCCGGATTGATTTTGGCTATTGCTCGCCCAGGTAAATTAATGTAGAATATTTTTAAACGGATAGTAGGTTCCATTGACGCGGCTTATCATTGCTTTTGTGTTGTAAACTCATTTGTTGGTGCCTCTGATAACATAATTTGAACGGATAGATTGGAAGGTAACGCTATTAGAGTCTATGAACAAGCGCTGCCTTTTCTTGGAGCATGCAATAGGTCTTGCTGGCTTGTCTAATGTCCGAGTTGTAAGAGGGAGAGCGGAGGTACTGTTTCTCTCTTCCTTCAGGTCTGATGGTTTCACATTTCTACGTTTATCAGTATCTATTCATTTGGATATGACCATGCTAAACTCGTACGTTACTTTTGGGGGCGAACGAGAGGAGAGGGGGGGGGGGGGGGGGGGGGAGTGTATTGCCAATTTGAGTAGGTGGTAACCATGGCTAAGGGGGAAAAAAGAGTGGGATATCCATGTTATGGTTTTTGAATCTCTGAAATTGGCTTATTGAGCTATTTGTAAGGTGCCTCCAACGATAAAGGCTAGAATTAGCTGTATTTCCCTGTCCTAGAGCTCCACTTAGTAAAGCTTCTACAGCCATTTCACCAAAAAGATGATAGAAAATTCCCTTACAAAGCTATCTAAATAGATTTTTGAAAATCTGCGGAAAAAATGTTGTCGATTGCCTGAGATGAGACACATTATTGTATTACTTCTCTTTTCTAAGGAAGTTATTATTCACAGACACTTTTGATTTGCTCTTATAGATACGTACTACACCCACACCCACACACACACACAAATATATATGTGATGTATACATATTCTGAACATTCATTTTGTCTCTTGAACCTGACAAACTTTGTTATAGCACAGAATTTGGGCCAGGATCTTTGCTTCAGAGAGCAATTTGATGTAGCAGTGGCAAGAGCGGTTGCAGAAATGAGAATCTTAGGTAATCTTGAAAACTCCATATCGTGTTTTTTGCATCTTTCAGACTCTGAGCAGTTTGTTCCTGGTAAATTCGTTCTTTATGTTTTCTTCATCTTCAGTGGAATACTGTCTTCCTCTGGTTCGTGTGGGTGGGTTGTTTGTGGCCGCAAAGGGTCATGATCCTCAGGTATGTATCCGCTGTTCGCTCGTGGAATTCAACTACCTGATCATTACCTTTTATTGAAGATTAATGTTGATTGGAAGTTTTGGTAGCTGCCATGAAGTGGTTGCCCTAGTTTTATCTGCTTCTTCTTGTTTTCTTGAATTTTTTTCGCAAGGCAAATACACAACTTATGCACCCACAAAGGATTGAATCGATGAGCTTAGTGTCTTCCCCCTTATGGATGGAAATTGTGTAGGTTCATCATTTCTTTAGGGTCTGCAAATACAACTGGAGAAAGAATTGATATACCCAATTTCATTGTGTTGTGCAATCTAACAATTCTCAAAATTTTGGATCAAGTAAAATCTGCCTTAAATGTAGAAGGTTAAATTATCTGACTTGTTTTTTCATGTTAAACTTTTCCTTGGTGTGAGCCATCGACTAGTTCTCTTATGTGGTACATTTGGACAGGAAGAAGTTAGGACTGCAGACAGAGCAATTCAAATGATGGGTGCTTCCCTGTTGCAACTCTGCTCTGGTGTGTTCATTTGATTTTCACTTTCCCATATTTAAATTGGTTTAAAAAATATGCTCATGTCTTCAATTTTGATTTGAGGGAATTGGACAATATGGTCGAGGGGTTGATTTCCCTGAGAAAGGCTTCTTTTGTTTTACTTGTACATATTATATGGACATAGTAAACTGTGGTTCCTTTCTGGATTATACTCAGTACTTACCAAACTCTTTTACTGCTTAATCATAAATATCACCTTTGAACAGAGCCTGTCGTGATGGATGTAAGATTTGTTTTTTTTTTTTTTTGTCAAGTTTTCTGCCCCCACTGAGAGCTATAACAGGCCCTCCAATACCCTTCCAGGTGGATACTTTCACCATTTATGCCATTCCATTTGGAGTTCTTATTTTCCTTCAATTACAAAGACCCTTGGTCTTAGCAAACCTCATAAATTGCTTGAAGTTTTTTTCTTCACTTTAGGAGAAGGTGGATCCTTCATCAAGGAAAAAAGCGGATGATGATGCAGGGGGAACAAGAGAATAGGATTAGGAAATGGTTGAAGGTGCACTTAAGTTTTCTTGAAGAAGATAGCCATCGATGTGGCATTTCACAGGCACTTGGGGAAAGTGATTTGGTGATATTGCCTTGACATTAAGCCAAGTCTTCCCATGCTCTGGGGAAAGTGGAGCCTCAAGTGTAAGCTTTTGCTTATAAATGTACGAGGGCCCCACCAACCGCGTGGAGTATGTTTAGAAGGCAGGCCTGTGAAACTGGCTCATTGTCCTAGTGTTAAAATCTGCAAGCTCTGGGATACTTTTTCTCTTTTAACTGGAATCAACTTTTGGTCTTTTTTACTGCCTACAACTCTTAACTTAAATGATCATTTGTTGACTTAACTGGATGATTCCTTGCGGTAAACCTGCCTGTAGATCTACTTTCACTTCTCTATTTAGCTTTAAATATCTGGATGTATAGATGATTTTGCATTAAGGATCAGCTGATATGCTACTTGTTGAATTCATGCTAACATTACCCAAATGCCAGTGGAGTCACACAGCCCATATGGACAGCGGACTGCGGTTATTTGTTTAAAGCATCGCCCCACCCCGCGGAAGTATCCTCGTGATCCAGGTACACCAGCGAAAGCACCACTGTAGAAAGTTTGGAGCCCAATCTGCTGTTGTCTTTATCCGCAACTTGTACTTTGATATCCTACTTTCTTATGAGTGGATAAATATTGTAACATAAACAAAATCAGCTCTCATTTTGATCTACCCGGGTAACCTATTGTGCTGAATGTGCATTCTTTATTCATATATATTTTCAGTTGCTTTTAATGGAAGCTGGGGAAGGTGTTTTTTTGGAGATTGAAAAGTTAAATAAATCAATAAACTTGCTTGTGCAATAAGTTGTTCCTTTTCTGCTTTTTTGTGGAGTGACCAGTGAGGACTCTATACACTCGACAACAGGTGAAGTTTTTAATTTATCATGAATGATCCTGCTTTGTTTGGGAAAAAAAAGCGGTAGAAGACATGGTGCAAAACAAAGAATTGAGAATAAAGATGGAAAAAGAGATGCTGCCTTTCATGGAGTAATTTGAAAAATATTTGCAGTCTGCAATGATGTAGATTCAGAAAGGAAAAATAGTATCATCTCAAGATGTCTAGACAGTATGAATTATAGCGGTTGAAGGGTGATGAGGGTCAGGGAAGAAGAATTTGTATCTGGTCTTTTCACTCTTCTGATAAATTAATGCTTGCTAACTCATAGATGTGCTTCTCTCTTCATATCATGAAGTGCATCATAGAAAGACTTGTTAACTGTTTCATTTTTAAATTATAGATATGGATTGCAGTGTGAGTTACTACATATGGATTGGACTATAAGGTAGTGTTTTACTTTTAAACGGTCTTGTTAAATGTATGTTGGGTAGGGCTTTAGCTTACTGTTGTATTCTAAATCGCCTTCTTAGATATATAATCCGGTGCCAAATATTTTGCATAGAAGTTGCTAAGTTCTAGTTGTTTGGGTAACCTCTCAGTTAATCTTAAATTAATCTCTGTAGTAAGACATCTGTCTCTTTCTCACGTACACCCCCACCCCCACCCCCACACCCACACCCACACCCACACACACAATGATATTGCACATCCTAATCATCCTTAAAAGCTTATATTACTTTTGTGATCCCTCTTTAGCCAGCATACATGCTGAATATCTTAATCGTCTTTTGAACTAATTATAATTTTATTGATCTAAAAGGTTCACCACAAAAATGATTTTGTTTGTTCAAACTTAGGTTAAAAGTGATGGTCCAGATAATCCTGCCATTTGCAGGGTAAGACACATGGATACAAGATCATCCGAGTCAGGGGATTAGGTCTCTCCAGGTCGTGAACAAAATCAGTATGTTGTACTTTTAAGTTGTTATTTTATAAGAGGAAAACAATAGGGTAAAATGTAGGTTAGAATAGCGTGGCATGGGAACAATGACTTTTACCTAACCTCCCCTCCACTTGTAATTCATTAAATGGGGTCAAACCATTAAAGCTTCTGATAAAGTATCACCTATGGCGTGGATCATTAGGGTAGAGATCTGTGTAACATCAGGCTGCCACTTTGAAACCGTACAAAATTAAGTATATATAAAGAAACATATTGTATGATGTAAGTTGTAATCCGTTTAAGCATTTTTTTTAAACCTTTTGATAAGCGATTTGGCTACTTTCTTTTTAGGTTTGTTGTTTTTGTTTTTTTTTTTGCAATATGAGATATCAGTATTTCAGCAAGGGATCAAAATACAGCAGAATAACTAGAACCTCAACAGAGCGGCATCCCCACGAGTATAGCCACACGACATTACAAGGCACACATGTTGGACAAACCAAACATGACAGAAAACGAATACACCAACAGAAATAGAAATAAACAACCGAGAGGAGGCGGTAGAACTGGTCGGAGGAGCGAAAATTGTGGCAATGTGTATGTGCTAACTAGTTGACGTCAAACAGGACCAGATCAAATTGCCAATAGACATTGAAGCCAACCGTGGAGAGCGTGTCCTCCGAAAACACCGAGATCGAGCTTTAAAAAATCGCTAGAAAAGAGGCCCAAAAAAAGGCCAGAGAGGAAGAGTTTGTACATATCCCAACTAGGGTCGAACAAAATCGAACCGGATTTGTGGTTTTAGTAGTCTAAATTCAATTTGTTCAGACCGGATTTAAAAAATCGGTTATATCCGATTTGGTCCGGTCGAGGCTTTTTGAAAAACGGTCTAGACCGGACTGGATTTATTAATATAAATAAGAAATATTTTTTTTAAAAAAATTTTTTATACAAACTTAAAACTTTTATCCTAAAACTATGCGTTTTGAGTTTTTTGACCCGGCCTTATTTATTCATTCTTTATCATATGAGATTTAGGGTGTTAGAAATATTATGCAAATCATATTTATAAAAGAATAAAAAAAAAAAACCGATTTAGACCACTTAAGTGGTCCAACTGGACCGGACTACTTATAAGTGGTCCGATCCGGTCTTTCAATTTAGGCACAATTGGAAATCTGGTCCGATCAAATTTTGGTGTAAAAAGAACCAAATTTCTAGTTGTGCAGTCCTAATCCCAGCCATAAGAGGCTGGGATGAGAGTGGGGAGGGGAACAAGAAGGGCAAAAGCTCCTCCCTGTGCCGTGAACAATAATGAGTACTTTGGGGTGCAATCAGGGGACAAGGAGGGGTTTCTAGAGAGAAGATCTCTCTCTAATTAGTTTTTTATTATAGACGTTCAGTTTTTAGGTTTGTTGTTCAAAAGGCAGGATTTGAATGGTTCATGCGCCAATAAACTTCATACGTTCGATCAGACTTTGTTAGTTTGCTCCCCTCCCCACCCACCCCTGCTTTGTCTGAATCTCTGATCATGATGATTATGATAATTGTCCAATGCTAATTTTTCCACAATAAAGGTTAAAGGAAAGAGCACTAGTTTCTCCTTTTGCTTTTTACATTTTGGGTCATGTGGCCCATCCTGGGACGACAAGTCTCTTCACTAGAATGAGATGGCAATTGATGTTACTTTTCCTTCTCAAACATATCTAAAGGAAGTTGGAACTATGAAAAAAAAAAAAAAAAAAAAAAAAAGAAGAAGAAGAAGAAGATCGAACAGATAGATACTCACAAATACACTACCTACCCCTCTTAAAAAATAGCTAGATTCATTCTAGACTTAAAGACATGTTTGTCATCCTTGAAAGTTTTGGAAAAAAAAAAAGAAATCAGTTGCTAACATTACATTATAATATATATTAAGGGTTAATTATAATTATTTCCCTCAAATTATTTTCCGATTCTTAATTATTCTTATAAACTTTAACTCATTGCAACTTATTCCTACAAACTATATTTCTCGTTGCGATTTCATCCCTCAATCTACTAAAGTTATATCCAATAATTTTCGTCTCACGTGAACGACACATAACCTTCCACTTCTTGAAAAGACAAATTTGACCAACTCGATAATAAATGAGTCATTTTTTTTAATAAAAAAATCAGCTAACTACATGTTATTATTCGGCTCTACGAATTACTAGAAGCACTGTAGAAGGCTAGAGAGAGGACTCAAACGAGAGTAAATTTATCTTTTCAAGTAAGGAGAAAATCACGTGTTGTTCATGTTGAATGAAAATCATTCGATATAATAACTTCAATAAGTTACAGGATGAAATCATAATAAGAAATATAATTTGTAGGAGTGAGTTGCAACGAGTTAAAATTTATAAAAATATTTAAGAATGGACGATACATTCTGAACATCAAAATATCGCAAGTACGCAGTCTTTAAGAGAACCAAGTTACTCGGCCTCATTGGACGGTCTTCTTCTCCGTCCGCACGCGGTCCAATCGTGCAACTTTCATACTTACATAATATATCGTGTGTATGATCAAAGCAATGTTTCCCGAATGAGTTTAGCTTAGCTGATTCGTAGGGGTGTTTTAAAATTTTTGAAGGAAAGTACGTCTGATCACTTCATGTGGCTGGCTACATTGTAAAATAAAAAATTTCGTAGCACTAAAATCGTACGCATATTAAATAGTTGAACCATGATAAGGATCAACATCCAAAGAAGATATTAGTTTTAGTGCTTTTTTACAATGAAAGGATAAGTGCTAAAATCGAGGAGGGCATCAAGTGAGATAACAATTAATTCCTAAGTAGCCATGACATAGGTTTGTAACTTATATATTAATTACTTTTTGAAATTTTGGACATGACCAAGAAAAAGCTAAAGGGTACATGCTAAACTTTAAGGAGATGTGTTACATGGGTATTTGTCTTTTCCTTAACATTTGTCGTCATTTGTTTGTTTGTTTTTTTTTTTTTTTCTAATTAAGCTATACACGTGTTTAGTCAGACACATTCTTTATTAAGGCCTAAGGGGTCTCTATTTTGTAATTAATTATTTATTTTTAACCTATGTTATGTCATCGTGAAACTTGCTTCTGCCTAGCTGCCCCTATATATATATAGTATTTCATAAGGGAATTTGCTTTTTCCTTTATTTATTTGGACTGATCCGCTATTATTGTGAATGTAGGTATGATCTAAAAAATCCAACTTTAGTTGAGAAAGTGGGCATTAATCTTTACAGGTGATCGCTATTGAGTATAAACTTCACTAATCCCAACATTATTGCCCCCTTTCTCATTTGAGTCCCACCAATTATATATCCAACTGACCCTTCAGGACAATAAAGAGCTCCAACACCATACATTTATCACCATTCATCACCATACGCAAATCAGGTAATGTCTCGAAGGCTTTCTGTAATATGTTGGCAAATTCGGCACGGTGCACTTCTCCGGGCCCGGCAGAAAGAAAGAAGCTTTTCCATGATGCTGTCTTTTATTACTTATGCATGATAAACAACTTTTAGGGGCATTTTCGTAAAGCCAAATTTTGTAGAAATTTTTGAAATTTTGAGACCTTTTAGATGCAAACTTGAATTTTATCTAAAATATTTAAAGTTCTTTGGTTTTCACACCAAACAAGGGCCCTCACAATAATTTTATTTATGTTTCTATTTAATTTCAAAATAATAATAATAAACTTCAAAATCATTTCTCTCTTAGAATGAAATTATCTTTTTTTTATCACAATAAACATACAAAATTTATTCAAATACTTTCTCTTTCATTTTTTTCACAAACGCTCATAAAATTTCAAAATATTTTTCCAACATCTCTTGAACATATTTCAATTTTTTTATTACCTTTTAACAAAATTTAATAAGACTCTAATCTATCTCAATTTTCAAATTTTCTAAACATTTCTAAATGCAAGCATTGCTAGGTCTTCTTTAAGGAAGGACAAGCATTGCTAGGTCTTCTTTAAGGAAGGACAAGGTGAAATTGCAGCTACTAATACATAAGAAGCTGCCCGGATTTTGAGTAATCAGGGCATCACTTTCAACGCAGTTTATTTGGTATTTGATAATTAAAATTTCAAAAGACTTCTCTAAAAGGAATCCCTCAGTGCCCATTACCGTCAAAACTTAGCTGTACATTAGCGTAATCCAATCCAAGGAAGAAAAAGAGACTGAAAATAAAACAAAGAAATCAAGAAGAGGGGGAAAGGGAGAAGAGGAAAAGAAGCACACATGGTCTCTTCGCGTTATCTACATATATAGCCGCTAGGAGGAGTTGTCTTCTAAAGAATCGATAGGGACTACAACCTGCCAAACCTTAATGTCACAGTCCAAACCACCGCTGTAAATGAGGTAAGCTTCATCCGATGAGTTGCAACGATCAATTGCGGCAGTCAAGCACTTGACGGGCCCTCTGTGCCCTTCCAGGACTGCCAGACAAGTGTAATTTCTATCAGCAGTACCTTTCCAAATCCTCACAGTTCTATCTGCTGAGCCACTACACACCAATTCAGACACAACAGACAAGCATAATATGGAGTCGGTGTGGCCCCTAAGCGCACCCACAACCTCCAAGCTGCCACTAGCTTCCTTCTCCCATACCACTATGGATCTGTCACATGCACCAGAGTACAACACGGACCCATCACTGCTCAGAGCCAATGCATTAATCCCAGAATTGTGTTTTTGTAGAGTTGCAATCAGGGAATGCTTCTTCTGATCTCCTGGGTTTTTCTTCCACACCTTGATTTTCCTGTCAGCTGAGCCAGTGTAAACATGTCCATCGTTCGATAACGCCAGCGCGTTTATCGCATCATCGTGCGCGTTTGTCAGGGATTCTAAGCATTTGAAGTCCTTCGTTCGCCAGATTTTGAGCGTCCGATCCCATGAAACGGAGTAGAGGAGCGACTCATCCTCCGATAAAGCAAGTGCAGAGACAGCATCAACATGATGTACCCAGGTACATTTTTTGTGCCTTCGAATCTGGACCTGGTTATTGGGCATCAGAAGCTTAGAGGTACGGTCGCCAAGCGTCGGGAGTGTGGCTAAGTGGGTGTACTTTGGATGATCAGGGTCGCGATTGTTGATTTTCCATACGCGGATTTTATTATCCTGGTGAGCACTAAAGAGTTTGTCAGCCAGAACCACCAGGGACTTCACCGCACCCTTCCCGCCAGCTACCAGGTTGCTAAATATCGAACTTTCCCGATCGGATTCAGAGTGTAAAGCAGTGCGCTGCCAGGAACGGATTTCTCTGTCGGAAGAGCCGGTGTAGAGGAATTTTCCAGCAAGGGTGAGGCAAGATATGTAGGAGTTATGGCCTTTGAGAGTGGTGAGGCAGCGGTGGTAGGTGTTGGGAAGATAGTGTTGTTGCTGGAGGGATCGTGAGGAGAGGGAAGGAACCGACTGGAGGCTTCGTAGGGAAAGAAGAGAATTTAACTCCGGCTCATGGTAGCTAGACTCAGATTGAGGCTCATTTTTTGATTCACAAGATCTTCGGCATGCCATAATTCCCATGTTAATGGAGAGAGGGAGGGAAGCAAGGATGGGGTTGAAGAAAGTGAGGTGAGCTAAATATATAGAGGTTAGGAATTTGTGAAGGGGGAATCGTCCGTGTAGCTAAAGCAAAACACTTTTCTTGCATACTTCTTTTCATATATGCACCTCCCAACTACATATGCTGTTCAGGGGTGTCTCTGAGCATAGACAGCCTATGTAGTTGTCTAAGATTCTCAAAATACAAAGGTATCCAACTTCCTATTTTATTAATATTTAATAGGATATAAGTCCTTAATTTAAATGTTTTAACTTAACAAAAGAAAAAATAAGTCTCAAAATAACCGTTAAACTTTTTAAAATCCTCATTTAATGTAAAGAAAAACTTAATTCAATATTTCAAAAGAGATGACTTTCAACTTTAAAATTCAAAAAGACTATCGGACTTATAATTGTATAATTGAAAAAAAAATATCGAACTTTCAACTTTTAACCTTTTCTTACTTTATCCCTACTTTTATTATTCTCCTCATTCCCTTATCTTTTTACTCTGAACGTCTACCCTTATTTATAGCTTTATTCTCAATTGATATCCTATTTTTCTATATATATATATATATATATTTTTTTTTTTTTTTTTTTTTTTCTATTGTGAAGCTATATCCTTCATTCTTTCTAGCTAACTTTCAAGTGTTGATTCAATTTCAAAATCTCAAAGTCGGCCTAGCCCTCTTCTTTCTCATAGGTGCTATTATTCTAACATTTCAACTTTTAAATTAGTTTTATACTTTTATTTTATATTGTTGTAGCTATCACTTTTTTATCTAGAGAAAATTGAGAAATTGAGATTAATTGAGTACTGTATAGTTTTATTTTAATTTAATTTAGAATAATTTTGAGATATCTAATATGTCTAATAGAAAATACCAATAATGAATAATTTTGTATCTCATAATTATATTTTATATTTTAATATAATAATTTATTATAAAAAGTCTCTTTTCATAGTTTCGCTTGAGGCTCCAGTTATCTTAGAGAAGGACCTGATGCTGTCTATTTATTTATTTTTGTTGTCATGTCATGGTTAGTTAATATGCCTGTAACTGTAAATTTCCACCCAATATCAATTACATATATAAGGGGTTCTTGGCAAACAGTGAGGATATAAGAATTAACTCATTTTCTACTGTCTAGTCAGGGCGTGGAGTATAGGAATTGGCCCAGCGAAGTAGAAGGCCTTCTTTTATATATTAATTAGGCTTGCTAAGTAAGCAGAAGGCATCGAGCTTTTTTTTTTTTTCTCCCTGGCCATCAAGCTTACAGCTTTACAGTGTCCCACAGGCTCTCAAACGTGGGGACAGTGGAAATCCGATGCTTTAATTCCGGGGAAAAAGACAGAGAAAATAAGTAAGCAAAAGATGAAGAAGTGAAGAAAGAAAGGTCTGATCGGATTCAACAGTGACCCGTCATTTGGCAGCTAATTTTGTCCAAATTAATGAATGACCATGGCAAGTTGAGCCAGGAGGACTACGTAAGTGAGAAGACCCCTGTTTTCTGAAGGGTTTAAGCAAGTGTCCAAGACTCTGCTTGGCTCCACTAAGAATATCTGTAACTGAGATTATCCTAGTTTATAGTCTACATCACCACCATATATATATAATATATATATATATATATATAATATATATATATATATATATATATATTTGCTTCTCGACCGGGAAATTGCAGAACATATATAATTTTGCCATGTTTGACTTTCCCCTGTATAGGCTAACAAGATCAGGAGAAAGATCTTCAAATTCTTTGCTGGAACGAAAGATATTCAAACTTCCATTAAACAAAACTGCAAAATCGGGTAAAAAAGCTACAGGCAAAGTGGCATTCATTCAAGGAAGCGGCAGGTGGCATGGATATAATGTTTTCAATATATGCTATGACAGGGTTATTGAGACGTGGAGATTTCCTTTCTCAGCTACTGCTCCCCCTAGTGGACGACAATTCCATGCTGCTTATCTTTGAGTATGTCTTGCACTATTATATTCTAGCTAGTCAATGATCCCTATATGATATACTTTTTGGCAAGATTCGCTTAAGAAAAAAATAAGAGAAAATATTGCGATCAGGTTGATCTGTGCAGCCATCTGTCTACAACCTTAATCCCTTGCTTTTGCTGCATTGTCAAATTCATTTGCGTTCATTATTATACACGTGATATGCTACTTTTGTTGCCACAAGTAGATGCCGCTGACATTTCAATGGATTCGAGCTAGCTTGCCTGGCTAGGATAAATGGGTACGGGTTTTCATTATCTTGGCAAACGACTCTTGTGGTAACTCGGCTGGCAGAACCTCCCTCTTTCAAAAGAACTTTCGGTGTGTCTCTGGCTCATAGATATTCTCGAGTAGCACCATCCATATGGTGACTAATTGTGGCACCTGATCCGGTCTTTGTCTCCTTTCTCTCTCAATTGGGAGTCGTATATTTCTGAAAAGATTACCAAAATTATGTTTTTATCTATTTTTAACTTCGACGGTGGGGGGATATCGCCTGAACGCCATAGGGTTCCAAAAATATGTGATTCATAGAAGGGTGGTCTGGTCCCTCTCCCCTGACCCTCCCTATCCTTTTCTCTCTCAACTTTCTCAAATACGAGCCTTCTAGGTCTGGTTTTGCTTCCTTGAAGGTACAACAGTTAGGTAGCCAAAGTAGGACCCTGATTGGAACCTTTTTGTGTACCCATTTAGCAGATATTAATCTTTGCACTCTCTCTCAATCAGTGTACACCACGTCCACTCCTACTTTTTCACCGTTTCTGGCTACCAAATGATAGCCGTTTTAGATGTTAATGGTACTTTCTTTTTTTTTTCTTTTTTTTTTGAGCAGATGTTCTTGGTATATACTTAGTTGAGAGTGACCTTTACTCTGACCTCAATGGTGCTTTTAGTCGGGGATACCTTTTCTTTATCTTCTTCTTCTTCTTTTTTTCTAGGTCGAGCTGTCTGTGGGGACTCGTTATGCGAAGAATCTGCTAAAATACAGACAAAAGTTATGAAGAACGAGGTAAGAAGAAAATGATGCTTCGGATGAAACTATGGTGGCCATATGCTTTGTGCAAGGTAAGGTGCTTTCCAATTGTACATTCAAGGACCGATATATGAACAGATTAGAAAAGCTAAAGTCAGTGAGGAGTAAGTACTAAGTAGGACCCAATTGTCTCTTATTTTGGTATGCTGTCTTAGGGCTGGCCAAATCCTTATCTTGTATCCTTTATCTCCCTAGTAGTTTTTTTTTTTTTAGCATAATAAGGATAATGTATTACTAATAGAGAAAAGTACAAAAAAAAAAAAAAAAAAACCCCCGCGATCAAGCGGGTCAAAACCTGCATTCATCTAAGGGTAGTTTTGCAGCAGCTCATGAGACGAGGGTAAACATCTCTCAAAAGAAGAAAAAGCGACCCAACGAGTAAGATCGTGCGCAAGAGAATTCACGCTACCGGAGATAGAAACCACCTCACAAGCTTGAAAAAAGTCAAATAAAGAGGGAGCAATATTTCCTAGTATTTGACTTGCTGGCACTTGGCATTTGGAATATGAATTATCCTAATTCGTTTTCAGCCCCGTTAATTGTAGAGGGATTTATCACATCCTGTTTTCCACGAAGATTAGAGTGTTTTCATTGCTTATGTCATCTGGGGCTTCATATTTCAAAGTAAACTCAATGTGAGTCAAAAATTATAGGTGGGATTGTTGGTTTTGAGACATTGTCAAGGTTCAATTAATGCAAGCTAATCAACCAAGCCTGAGACATGAGCTCGTTGAGTAGACGGAGACGGCATTTTCATCAAGAAAAGAAATGACTCTGCTTTCCTTTTTGGGGGCTTTTTTTTTTTTTTTTTTTTGGGCAAGAAAGTTTTTATTCATCGTGTAAATAAAAACTCTCTTCTTGTTCAATGGGGCAGGAGGCGACAGAGGCAGCAAGATTGAAGGCATGTGGCTCCAATCAGTCGGAGCTGGCGGCCATCGCTGGATAACATCGGCGCTGGGGGTGAAGGACGGTGACTAGAAATCCTGAAATGCATGGAGGTGAAGATCCGAGTAGATGACACTCGTGTTCAGCAGGAGCGGATCCAATCCTTCGAGGAGTGAACTCAGAGCCGGAATCAGGTCCGTGGGGTTGGTAGAGAGGTCAGAGTAGCAAGTACTGAGAGCACTTTTTGGGGCTGCTTGAAGTGCTAAAACCTAGTACTTTGCTCAGGCGTTCAAAAGGGGAAACGTCCTTTGGTTACTTGGTATTTTAAGTCCTTTTTATTGTATTGCATGACAAATATTTATTCTTTTAAAACTTTGGCTGGATAAAATAATTATAAAATAATAAAATTTAGATCTTCTTCAATTCTCTGAAGAAAAGATAGACACAATATGTAAACTCTGCATTATTTTTAATACTGTTCATTTTTTTCTATATAAAGTTTTAGGTGGATCTCATGGTCAAAATTTATATAGACAAATATAACATATTAAATGGTGTAGAATTCTGCTGTGTCTATTCTTTCTCTGAATTACAGTAATTCGAAAATAACTGAAAATAATATCTTTTATCACAATAATATAAAAATTTACTAAACCAAAATTTTAACACGCAAAAATAGCAACAACTTTTTTTTAGATCGAGAGCTTCCTTCCACGTGAATGTCGTTTCCCAAACCAATTTCAGGACATAAAAGATGGAAATAATTTGCATTAATTATAAGTGCAGTTTATTTCACAATTTTTGTATCGTGATGGAGAGAATTTAATGCTATTTGTATTTTTAGAATTAGATGTTCTACCAGACGACATGAATTGCTATTTTGAGGTGACGTAGCAACAATAACCTTGCATCCCTAACTTAGATTTTGTTATTTATGAGACAAATTCAAAAATATAATTTGTATCTGACAAGTTTGTTAACCTCATTAATTGTGATGCAGTAGTAGAAAAAGTTATAATAATTAATTCTGAGCTATGAGAGGACGATAAACGATTACTTGTAAGAATTAAAACCAATAGTATTGTAACCCAGAAGGTATATAAATAAATAAACAAATATAACATCACCAACTTACAAAAGAAGAAAGACATTTTCAAACGTATTAAAATAACCTTAAGGACATCATCATACAAGTAATTTTCAATAAAAAGGAAGGAGGGGAGAGACCAAATAATTGGAAAATAATAGCTTTTGGTGACAAAAGATGTGCCTTCTTCGTAAAGCCTTGCTTACAGGATGACCTCGCGGCTTGCTTTTTTGCTTATTCTCTGTTTTGTACTCTCTCGTTGCTTAACCCATGATATGATCACCATCTTTGCAGGTTAACCACCAATATGTGAGTTTCCATTTCAGAGAGCTGGAGATAAATGACTATTTTAATCCAATATTCTTCCCTATTCCTCTTTCTATAATCGTCTAAAATCCTAAGCATGAAAGGTCGGTCAGCCGTTGAGGGGTAAAATCTACTCCTTTAGGGATCTTAAAGTCGACATATATCTTCGACCAAAATTCTGTCGAATAAGAAAGATTCGACCAACTTTAATTTTGATCTTAATCATACGGTTGATGGGACATAACTTTCCAGCTATGCTAAATAAGGTACTCGAGATTGAGAGAAGTTTTGGTCTCAACATTGCCAATACCTTAAAATTATCAATGGTCTAAAAGGAATTTGTCGATGCATTAAGAGTGTAATTTTAAAAAAGAAAGAAAAATTGAAGCATTAATATATTATTTATTACCATCTAAGTCATTAATAAAATTTTTAGTTAGGTAAACAATATCAAAACTACTGAGACTTTAAGATCTAAACTTATCTTACCAAACCTTGAATGACTTCTCCCTACTATCCATCAAGTAGCCTATGGAGGGTGTTATCTGGACCAGTTTCCCCACGGGATAAGAAACCTATCCCATTAATGAAAGCGACACGCCGACGTGAAGGTGAACTATATTCCATAAAGCGCTGCCTACTCTGGTTTGCTATGAGAGCATCATGGGTAATGGATGGGGTATTGCACGCACTAAATTCACAACCAGAAGTATCTTTTCCGTTGACCAAATCATACACTCCGTTTGTGTCCCAAAAATCCCACTGTCACTGTGTCAATTAGCAAGATTCAATGGGTTTGTAGCCTTTCACTGTTTCTAGATGTCTTGGTGTTGGAATGCGCGTAGGTCTGTAGCCGTGTACCTTTTCCGGTATCTCTCTTGGTGAAGAGAGCCGACACTATTTCGATGCGAACCGCTTTCCAGTTTTTTCTTGCCAAAATTGCATGGTTTGTTTCCATTCCAAGCAGAGAAGAAGGAAAGCAACGCAAGAAAGAAGTCTTCACTGAGTGTCACAAACAGAGAACTAAGAACTTCACATGGCATCGGACAGAGACCTGATTCCGGTTCGCCTAATTTAAGGAATCAAACAGTATTCTGGCCTTCACATGGGGATCAAATACTAATCACACGCCACGAGAAGATTATTGGTTTACCGTTACAAAAAGAAGCTTCGGGGACGGGGATGGGAGGTTATTGGGGCCCGTCTAAGCTACTCTTAGGCTGATTTGGGTAAGGCCCAGGGAAGAACGCATCTAGATTCAATCAAAGCCCAAGACTCATGCGGTCCCTACGAGATCCCGGGTCCACGTTCGCCTGGGTCGGCCGGAATTTGGGCCTCAGTCCAGCATGAAGCGGGAAAACAGTTTTACGAAGAGATAGGCAGGAAAAGATGAAATGTTGGGAAAAGAAGAAGACAGCCCTTCTATTGACAATTTTTCAGACTTTTCTTATGGTGATGGATATTTCTTTAAAATAATTATAGTAGTTAGATGAAGGGGCTATTTTTTTAGAGAATGTTTCCGGTGATGAAGGTCAGCAAGAAAAATTCATAGTAGAATTACAGGTGCTCATCAATCATTAGTATAGTTAATGCGATTTGTATATTTAATAATTTATTTGTTAGACTTTATTATTTTAGATGTTTTGATAATAGGTTAATTATATATTAGAAATTTCTGGTTCTTAATTGGTTCTGACATGGTTAGTTGCTTTTTCTTTGATCTTTAAGTTTAGTTGCTTGATTTTTGGACTACTGTACGATCGGAGGTGATCATTTGCGCTCTCGAATCGGAGGGAGGGTCTCTGTCAAGTAACGGGTGGGGGGGAGACGTTTTTTCGGTGCTCTCTCATCCTTCGAGCTTTGGAATGTTATAAATTTAATGAAAAAAGGGAGGCGGTTAGCATCAGGTCTTTGATTAGGATGTTGTGGGTATATAAATGGTTTTTTAATCTTATTTTTTTTTGTATGCGGCAATATTTAGATGCATGAAATACGGAGAAAGTATTATCTGATGCGCTTTTGTTATATTTCGTGGTGATAAAATAAAGTAGATGATATGACTATTATATGATCTAATTCATAGTTTATGGATTTATTGCTGGTGAGTGCTTCGACATTAGGTCATGACAGTCATATGATTTTGGTAAAATTCGAAATTGAGGTAAGTCCTATTAGAAAGATAGATCAAACGATATTCTCATACTGATCACGACAGATTAATGATACACTGGGAGTGTTTCTTAAAGTGGTCCAGATTTTTATTGGGCGTTGAGGATATGTAGAAATGAGGTTGGGATCCATTCTAAATAAATAGGTAATTTCATAATAGATTTGAAAGTTGACACTTGGATGATGTGTTATCTCGCAAATCTCGAGTGTCATGTGTTTGGAAGCGGGTTTCAGACGGGACAAGTTGTTGAGTTGCTACATCTCAATGTTTGTGTTTAGTGAAGCTTGCCTTAACCTACACAAGTTATCTTTATTTGCTGTTCAATTCGGAGTGGTCTTTTTGTTGTCCTTTCTTATTATTTGCTTCAGTGTCGCTGGACTGTGGTGTGAGTTTGTGTAATGTCAAGGGTATGTACGAGACTCATAATTTTTGGTTTGTTATTGTCCTATCGAGTCGCAGAGGGTTCCCTAGCAGACAAAAATTTCTTGCGAACACCACACCACTTTTTCATTTTTATACTAGTATTCGTTTTTTTTGCAGCGTTTTATTCCCGGTCTTCTTGGAATGTTGGTTTATTGTTTCATCGTGTTTTGCTGTTTCAAGTTGTGTCAAGGCCGAGAAGGAAGTTATGGGGGATGCTTTTCTTCTCTTTGTTGTATATTTAACTGTATGAATTTCTTGATTGTTGTCATTAACTAGTGAATTGTTTCTCTTTTTTTGACAGACTCTGTCATCTGGTTTGATGTGGCATTCATGGAGGTATCTTCAGTGCGGCTTAAAGGTTATATATATTTTCCGTATGTTTTGGGTGGGCAACATATGCATATCTGGGCTTCTTTCGGGTCCTTCAAACTACAAGGTTGATAGTGAGATGTTATGATAAGGTCTAGGATCAACTCAACACATGTCGTTCACTCTCAGTGGTAAGTTGCGGGTTCGATTCTATTTCCTGTGGGAAGTCTCAAATGCAGGGTGCTCTAACTTTCCGAATAGTGTTGATTCGCCCCAAACATTTTAGTAACGTCTATTGCGAGACTGGCAGAGTTTAAGCAACATTTTTCTAGGGGGAAACGCTCATGATATGCTACTCAACTTTTTGGCACTCCGCAAGCACAATAGATATTCTGTGGTTTCTTCAAAAAAAAGACTATTGGGTACCTTTAATTCTTCCCTTGTTACCCTGACTGTAGGGCGACTATCTTTTGCGATAATAAATGTATTTATCTTTCGGTGGATTTGGAGGCTATTGCACTCCTATTGGTTTCTCATGACTTTTCATTATGATGTGTTTCTCGAGGGTATAGTTATTTGTGATTTCTACATATTGATTCTAATTTGTTTGATTCTTTTTGCTATGTGGGTGAGGCACCGACATCTGACTTCGGAATTGGTCGTTAATGCATCAATGGGTATTAATTTTTCATCCGATTTCGGCCAGTTCAGGATCTAACTTATGAAAGCATAAGGTTTTTATTACGAAGTCGACTTTACTATCCTGACATGTTTTGGCTTTCTGAAAGTTTGTACTTTTGTAAGCAGGTTGAGTAGGACACACGTTTTTTTTGGGTGTCAGGTCATCTAATAAGCTTTTCGCAAAATGTAACACGCGCTCTTTTTGTATGGACTTTATAATTTTTCTTGGCCTTTTCATGTGTGGAGCTGTGTAAGGCTGTTCATTGTCTAGATTTTTTGGCTGATGTCTAGTGGGGAAATGTCCTATATAAGCTCGAGAACGTTTTCTGGGTGCGATTGTTTTATCTAGAGTGTTTCAGCTTGGCTGTATGTGGGATGCCATCTCTGTGGGGCATCATGCGTTGGTGGTTGTTGATCACATCACTTAATATTCGTTCGCAACGACTTAGCTCTTGGGAAATCTCCAGGAGACTTTTGGCTCTTAGCCTGTTGCAATTACGAATTTTCTCGTAAGCACGCATGATATTTCATAGAGCTGAGATTTCTGAAGGCAAGCTGATATCGTTTTAAGGCCTTTTCTTGCCATTTGGGGATGGTTTGTTTCTCTGTTCTGTGTTGACACTCCCATTCGTTCTGGGCAGCTATTTGTCGAATAAACTTTTGCTAGTTTTTGTTCATCCACATTCAGGTGTTGGTACTTCTTTCCACACGTTGTACATATTTCCAGTTCATGTTTTTTTCTTCGTGTATCATTGTTCTTTGTCCAATTTGTATAAGTTTGCCCTGAAATATACTCGCTTTGATTGGTCTGTGTCTATATAGGCCGTATGTTCTATTTTTTTTTTGGTATATCTGGTTCATTTGTTTCATGTTTCTCTATAGACTCGATGTCTGTCACATCTGCATGCTTGGATTTTGACATGAGTTATGAAAAATAATCAGGAGTGGCAAGTGTGGGTGCTGGCATACTTGCCCAAATATCCGATATGTGTGCTCCTATCGCCTGGTTTTGCGTAATGTCTCTTACGCCAATAACTTAGTGCTTCTTTTTCTCATTTATGGTATATCTTCGTTGGGGCCGAGTAAGCTCGTTGTTGTGTTGACTAGCTCTCTCATTTGCAGATTCATAATAAAATAAACGTTCTTGTATATGCGTTTAGTTAATACATTACTTTGATCATGTTGTGAATTAGTGTTTTGAGTTATTAATAATTTAAAGGGTAATAGGATGGGGTGGACTAGCTTCAAAACAGAAGCTAGTGTCACCTGCTGCAATGCTTGCACAATGGGGTCTTGACGGCGGACATTTCGAGCTGTCTGAGGTTTTGGGACTGGACTGACGTCTGGCATCCGTAACATATTTGACTTTGATGTTTTCCTTGTGGTTGCCATTTGTATTGTGCAAGCTAATTGGACTTTGTTACTTTTTGTTTGGCCATGTAGTTAACGAGAGGTGTAACGTTATGCGTTCCTCGTTATTTTGGCTAGTCTATCATTTGTTACTTGGAATTCTTCTCTATGCATGCAAGTTATGACTTACTCTCTCGAGATTTGGTCGTGCGAGATATCGTATGGCAGGGTCTAATAGTCTGATAGGTGCAATCTGGGAATATTGACGTCATAGGCTATCTCCATCCAGTGTATCTGCACACCTATATAAAATAGGAAAATTAATTAATCATCCGAACATTCTTTGGTCTTTCTCATCACTGGACTACATTTTTTACGTTCTAGGACATTAAGGGTTATTACATGCTTAACCTTGAGCCTTGGGTAGAAATCCTTAAGATAATCATGTGAATTAATTCTGCAAGTGGGTGTGGAGTTCGAATCGTAATTCTTTATCATACACTGACATTTGAGTTCTACGATATTACTCTTGGATACGGTGTAGATTAAGTTATATGTACTGTTGCTTCCAACATTTTTCTCTTCTGCTTTGTTTTCGGAACCAGATCGCATTTGAGATAAATGGCTAATATTAGTACCGCAACTTTTGGTCGTTTCATTTTCTGCAGTTGTTGGAATTCAGTAATTTTTCTAATCAAGGATTCGTTTGGAAATGGTAGAGTTCCCAGAATGCTATAGCGAAGGCTTTGATGCATGAAATCTTCTAGACACATATTTTGTGTTGAAAGCGCTGAATCGACGCTTTTATGAAGGATATTCACTGTCTTTTACTTGTTTGTTTCAAGGCTTTACCGACAGTGATTCAAAAGGTCTGACTAAGGTTTTGGTTTTAAATATCTTTAAGGGTTTGGAAATGTTGCTGTTATACAGGATTGTTTGGGTTTATACATGTTAGTCAAGAATAATGATAAATTGGGCAAGATTTATGCCCAATGTTTTGTGAGAAAATGTCGAGTTTAAATGGGGATGTAAGTTTACAACAATTGCATGCATATATGGCGCAAAATAGAAGTATTGGAATAAAAGGGATTTATTTATATTTAACCTTGAAGATGATTTTAATTTACACCATAATGAATGAGGTTTATGATGGTTTTAGAGATTAATAATTTGATAAACAATAAGGTTTTCTGAGGAATCAAGTACATGGTTGAAATATTGATTTAGCTGCTGGCTTATTTGTTCTTTCTTATTATTTAGACGAGTTGTGAAATCTTAATCATTTGATTAATTATACATCTTATTTTTTTGAATTAAATATGAAAAGAATTATGACATTTCTAGTCTGCAGGATTTAGTAAAGAGTGCCTTAATTTGGTGGTTTGAACTTATCTCTTCGATGAGTTGGATCTGTTTATTGAGATTGGGAGGGGATTAATTAGAGCAACAAATGAAGGTTTGCCTTTTATTGTGTTTGCTAATAGTTTGTGGATATGAATTAGTAGGTGTTTGATTTTTAACATTTACAATTTATTTTTGGGCAGAGTTATGGATTGGATGGTTCATATACAATGGTAAGAGTTCTTTCTTGCATTATTTCTCTCCTTGTTTTTTTGTTATTTTTATATTAGTGCTGAAATTTGCTGTTGAGTGAGTAGACATAAATGAGTGATTATTATATTTGGAATCTTATCCAAAATTCGAGGACTGAGATAGAATAGGTAAAGATGGAGATATTAAAGTTCTTTTTATTTTTCAGTGCGAGCCTTTAATGTTATAAAATATTAATTTGATGTCATTTTTTTTTTGTATTGAAAATTATTTGAATTAATATTAATTTTTGGTTTGAAGGTTGGAAATTTGTTATTCGGATAAGGGTTTTGTTTTTGTGTGGTTTTAGTTGATGAATTACGTCAAAGATTTAAGATGCGCGATAAAGAAATAGATATACTCTCACACAGCTTATTTTTGTGTTTTTATGATTTTTTGAATTCGAAAAAATGGCCATCATGTCATATGTAAATTACTCATCTTTACATTCTTCTCAAGTCTGCAGGTGGTTGTAATTGTATTGTTTTATTATTTAGTTTATTTTATCAAATTTTGAATTTATTTTGAAATTTATGGTTTTGGGTAATGATTTATATAAGAAGCGATTACGAGAAGAGATGACGTTTGATGAGAAATCTAGAATAGCCAGTTTACTTTCTAGGGGGCCATGCCAATTAGGGGATGGAGTGTGGAATATGCTGTTCTGATATGCACGGTGAATTTTGTTATAGAAGATCAGATTCCATTAATTATGAATCCTCTTTGGCTTGGTATCCTTTTTCAGGTGGGATGTTTTCTGAAGTTTCTTTTAGTTTTCCTTTTGGCCTTTGCAGTTGTGGATATATGACATTCTGCCTTTTTTTTCTTTGTGTAGGGGGTGTTTTTGTATGATGGTTTTTGGAGGTCAAAATGAAGGTATTTTTATAGCAGGCTTTGTTTGTGTTTTTTTAGTTTTTATAATTTTAATTTTAAAGTTGTTTTAAGTTTTAATTTTTTTGTTTTAGAATTGGTGTTTAAGGTTCAGTAAAATGAGGGATAAGTTGTTTGATTCTAAAATTTGAGATTTGATAAAATTATCACTGTGCACGTGAATTTTATTGTATCATGATTATGTCGAGTTTGTTATTATAATTTAATAAACTTGTGCAGTGAAATTTTGTGTCATCCATGAGTTTAGTAGTTTCTTTTGTTTTTTGCCTTTTGAGTGAGTAAAATATGCTTGTAGTAAGGTTTTACATTTGTCTGTGGGGGACGTGGTAGTTTTCTTGATTGTTTGCAGAGTTGAAACTTTATGGTATTCAACAGTTTTTACGGTGGTCTAATATGCAAGTATTGATTTGTTTAGTTGGGATACTAGAAATTTTTGTATTGAGAACAAATGTAGAATCTTTGTTTTAATGGTTTTTGTTGAAAGTCAATATTAATAATCTATATAAAAGTTAGCTTTTTCTTTTTTAATGTGATGATAGAATTGATACGAGAGAGGTTTGGTGGTTTGTCCTTGTAGAAGATTGAGTTTATTTTTTTTTATTATTGATTAAGCATATATGAAGGTTAATAGTGTTTGGAGATGTCCAGGAACAATCATTAGTTAGTTGGAAAATTTAAAAATGCTGTGTAACTTTGAAGAAAATGGATTGCTTTAATAATAGTGATCGTTTTATCTAATACTTTTTGGTGGTTTGTTATTAATTTTAAGTTTGATATTTGTATGTTTATTTCTGATTTCTAATTTGTTGTTATAGTTATTTATATCTCCTTAAGGTGGATGCAAAATAGATGGGAATGTTGAGAATGTAGGTTATTAGCTGGATATAGCCATTGCGGTTTTGATGTCGTAAAGTGAAAATTTAAAAAGGAATGTGTCATTTTGTTTTTTGCTTTGTTTTCAAGATATTTATGTCTTATTAAGTATAAGGTTTTTGCAGCCTAAGATCATCATCTTGTGTATTATTTGAAAAAACTTTTGGATGATTTAATTGTTCTGGTCTTGGCTTGGTATTTATATTGTTACGGTTTATTTGCTTTAATTTTTTTCAATTTTTGAGAAATGTTGGATGGAAAATTGTGAGTTAAGTTTTTATGATTTTTTGGAGTGATTAATTATGTTCATGGTCAGAAGACGTGAATATATGATTGTCCTTTTTAATGAAGGTGAAGTTGGAGTTGCTAAAATATTTTCAGAGATTTCTGACGAAAGAATGTTGATTTCTGAGAGGTTTTTAATGATATAAAATAAATTGAGGTGGTTTGAGAGCAACCCAATTTTCATAGTCTTTTGAAAGACTGTCTTCGAGAGAAGCAATTATGGATGACAGGAATTAAATGTTTATTAGATTAAAACCTTTGCCTTATTTTTCTGGAAGGATAATATGATTTTATTATTCATTGTCTTTTTGGGCCTTCTTTGGTCCAGAGTTGTAGATTATATATAGTTCTAATGTGTTTCCTTTGTTTTAACTATCTCCTTCTTCTCTACGTGATTTAATGCATTATGTTAGTAGAAGCAAAGATATAAATTTTGGATAACTGATAATATTTTTTCTATGTTATTTTCTTGGTTTTTTTTTTTTTCCGTTCATGTTTATTTAGATTTTTTCTTAGAGGTTGGAGTTTGGCATGTCATGGAAGTATGGAAAGAAGTTGTGGTTTATGACTATTGTTGTAATGGTTTACCAACGACAAAGTTGCTGTGAGGTAATTATTTTTTTCTATTGCAGAATGTTTTTGCTTATATTCTATAATGCAATTCAAATGGAATGTAAATAAGAAGTTTGAATCCTTAGTTTAATGAACTTTCTTTGATGGAGAATGGCGTATGTGTTTGTAGGTAGGTTATGGATTTTGCTTTGGTTTTGAAGAGGTATTTTTAACTTTCTTCTCTGATTTGATTGACGGCCAGGAAATGATAGGTGAAAATTTTCATTTAGCCGGGATGTGGAATTCTTTTTGTTATCCTTCATATTTATTGAAGTTTTATTGGTAAATTATACTTATCAGTTGTGTAAAGTATTTTTTGTTCAATGATTCAAAATTTATGATTATAAGGGTGAGTTTGTTGTTAAAAAATTATCACTAGATTGTATTTTTGTTTTTATTGGTTTTGTTTGCTGTTTTTGTTTGAGGGTAGGTTTACGCATGAATTAATTGTTTAAAATGATTTACTTATTAAGGTGGGTTTTTATTTGACGAGTAGTGCTTGGGGGATGTGGGTATTTTTTTTAATTAAGGCTGATTATTTTCATGTTAACTGAAATGATGGGTTATGTAAGTTCTAATAGTTTATGATTATAATTGTGTAGTAATGTTTGGTTTATTGATCCGTGGTAAAGGCTATTGTTGTTACTAGTTTGAATTGTTTTGATTATTGTTGTTTATGTGTTAATTACTTCGATTGAATCATAGGGTGGATAGAGTAAGGGATAGGGTATTTTGTGGCTTTTGATGTTGGGATGTTAATTATGCATGAAAGTATAAGATTATGGAACCTGTAATAAGAGACCTAGGGAAATAAGGATTATTTGATTATATCTGTGGTCATTAACTTCCCAAGTATAATGTTAGAAATTTTCATACGCAGTGGGGTGCTATCAGAAGTAGAATTAAGGTTGAAGAGTTGTTTATTGGGTTGAGGTTTTTTCATAATTTTGGACATGTTTTGTTAATTTTTCTTTTAGTTAGTTTCTGTTTTTCTTGGTATGACTTGTGCTTAAATAAAAGTTTTAGAAATATGACAGCTTATTTTGAGGTTAATAGAGCTGATATTGAAGGATGTCGATTGGAGTGGCAATAGAAATTTTATGGACTGGTAAAGAGGATAGGAACATTTTTGCCATTGAATGTTATCTTTTTGGGCATGGTTAGGGAAAGTGCAAAAGGGCTTGTGATAAGATGAGATAGGAAAAACAGGTTTAACCTTCGATGTTACTTTAAATTGCTCGTTATGAAATAGTTTTGATTTTTGTTGGTGTGATTAAAATAGTATCGAATGATGCAAGAACTAAATACATGTGGTTACAACAAGAGGAGAGTTTAGTAATTGCTTTCCGTATTATGGTAATGTTGAATTTCTCTTGTGTTAGTTTTATCCGCTAGTTGAAGTTGTGGCAAGGGTGGCTTGGTGATTCTGTTTCTATATGGGTTTTTTATAGAAGTTATGTCTATGTTTAGCAGTTTAGAGTTGAGATGAATTTTATTTTCAACGGTGAATGTTTTTTTACTGTTTAGGAAAATATGGAGTGGGGCTTTTTTACGAGATGTTATGATGGGACAGGACAGCCTATATTTCACTTTTAATGAAAAGTTTAGAGAAGGGACAGTGATTTCGTGAAGCATGGAGGAGAGAGTGGATAAGCTTAAATGATGGCAAGCGAGAGGTTTTTCAACGAAGGATGGGGAATGCTCTACCAATCAGTGGCATTTTTCAACAGTATTTGAAAGGGATTCAATAATTACGGTGAAGCGCATTGATTTGGAATTTGTTTCGAAAGGAGAGTTTCTTTTATTTTTCGAGTAGAAAGCTTGTAAGGATTTGCATCTCATGGAGGGTGTGCCAGTCAAGGGTATAAGGAATGATTATGAGGTGGTAGTTTAATTTTAATGGATGTTCGTTTTGGTGAGACTTTTTGAATTTGAAGTGTTTTGAGATTTTTTAGGTGATGTTACAGTTTATTGGTAGCCGTGAGAAGTTGTGATTTTTGATTGGTATTTGAATGTTGATTGTTAATTTTTAGAATTAAGTGTTAGAATAAATAACTAAATTAGGGTTATTATGGAAATATTTAAGAGTAAATTCATAGTTATTTGTTTGGGAAATATAGTTCTAATTTTTCAATCTAAATTTTGAGATTCAAATGTAAATTATCAGTTTGTCTTTTAAATAAGCGTTAATTATAATGAAAAAATAAATCTCAAGAGAAATTTAAATTGAAATAAATCTTAAATTGAAAAATGGTATTTTTATAATTTATTGAACTTTTTTTGATATCTATTTATTTTTAATTTATTTTTTAATTTTTATTTTAAAAAAAAAAAAAAAAAAATTATTTTTTTTTAAATTTTTAGTTTTTGAGAACATTTGGTTTTTTTATATAATTTTATGTTTGATTTAACTAATTTGAGGGAGAATTGATAGGTTTTTAAAGTTATGGGTCTCAAATTATGAGATTGAAAATTAAGATAACTAATTGATTTGTTTTCAAATATAAGAAATTAATTATGATTTTAGCCGTAGTATCTATTTTTGTATTTGTGTAGATTAGAAAATGAATGGTTGAGCCGTGCGCACCATTATCTTTTTTTTTTTTTTTTTTTTTTTTTTTATTTTAGGATGCATATTTATATAAAACAAATGGACTTCTTGCCTAATTACGATTAGAGAAGGAAAAAGGCTATAACGTGGTGATTTAGTCTATAAATCAATCAAATTAAAATTTACTTTTATTTTTTTTATATAAATTATTATATTAGAAGGTGTGATGATTTTTGTTTTTAGGGTAAGTTTTGAGGTGGCTGTATTTTGAACTGCTAAAATTGCGGGATGAGAATTTGAAAGATGTGTAGGTTTTTGGGATTTTTTTTAAAATTATTTTAAAAAATTTTTACAATTATTTTTATTTAATGTTTTATATATTTTTTTTATCAATTAATTATTTAACATTACATTTTGTTATTTAATATATTTTTAATAATTTTAGAAAATTTTACTATTTTTTAAGAATATATAAAAAACTTGTTTAGACAGGTTGCAGTAGTAGGGCACAGGAGGATTGGAGCCTAATATTTTGATTTCCTGACTGTTCGTGAAGAGTTCTTGGGTAAAAAGTCTTCCTTGGATTTCAGAGGTCCTAAGAGCAGAAGACATTATACTATTACTTTTTTTATAGTGTTTTTTATTTCACTTTATTTTTATGTAGTCGGATGAGACTTTAGATGTATTACGGTAAAAGAAAAATTTTAGAGATCGTGGAAATGATCGTGCTACATGTAAATTGTCTAGTTAGTGAAAAAAAAAATGAATCATCATGTAAATTAAATATTCAAATTTTTATTTCAATAAATTAACTTATATATACTTATTTGTTAAATTTTTAATTATATTTATGGATTTTAAATAAGAAGAGAAATAACGATGAGTAGTAATATTTTATATGGTCGTTATAGTTTTACATTGTGATCTATTAGATACTATAAATTAATGAATTGTATTTGGAAGAATTTAGGGAGCAAAACTCATAAAGGGGTTTTTTCTTTGATTGGATCAAAAAGTAGAGAATTTTTAATGTTTTAATTCTTTCGGGTAACTTGGGATGTTCTTTTATGATCTATAAAAGGAAATATGACACGTATCTCATTATGGAGTTTTATATTAACGGCTTGATTAGTCTTAGCGGAAAGAATGGGAGTTTTGAAGTTAAAATTGCATAGTCTGAACTTTGTTTATGGAAGATGAGAGAGTACTTCTTTTAGAGGGAAATACTGGCTCTGTCTGTATGCAGAGGGTCAATGGGTGAAGGTGATTTCAGCATTTTTTAATTTTTGGCTTTGCCAGGGATTGCTGGTATGGGAGGTCGGGCTTTGGTTTTTTGGAATTTTGTGGAGATATATTGGGTCTGGAACTTAATTCATTCTAGTGAGTTTTAATTCAGGGGAAAAGGGAAATTGGGAGGATGATGTGGTTGTGAATAATTTGGGTGTTTTGGTTTTCATAGAAGAGTACAGGGAAGTCTAGGAGTTGCGAGGATTTAATTGGAGGTTGATCGATTGTATTAGTTAGAATGGTGGTATTGTGAATGGGGCTTTAGGAAGCAGGCGAGCAATGAATGAAGGTGGCAATTAAGGTTGAAATTTGATGTTTGCAATGGGAAGAGGGTATTGACCGGGGGTGCGTTTACTTTGTTGTTTGTAACTTTTATATTAATTTTTTTTTTTTTATATTATTTTTTTTTTTTTTTTTTTTTTTTTTTTTTTTTTTTGGGCGGGGATGTCAATAGGATTTTTTTTACTAGAGTTTTTTTTTTGGGTGGGGATATCTATAGGGAATTCAACTAGAGTTTTTTTTTTTATTTGAGCTTTTTATGTAAAATGGATTTTTTTGTAATTTTTATTGGGCTATTGGTTGATGGGTCTGTAATTTCAATTTTTCTGCTAATATATTGTTTTTTTTTGCCTGTGAATTTTTTAAAGTTTCTTTGGTGAGGTTGGTGGTTTTTTTTTTTTTTTTAATCATGATTGATGTGATAATTTTTTGAAATAAGAATTAAGGTGATCAATGGTTAGAATAAATTGTGAGTATCTTCTTGGTATTTTAATTTTGAAATTTCCACATGAACTATCGAAAATTTGATTATTGTGATTTGGGGTATTCTTCTTTTTTGATCATGCTGGCTAGCAAAATAGCAAGTAAAGGAAGCTTAGTCTACATGATGGTTGAGAGAGAGAAGTTGAAAAATTGGTATGTTAAAAAACTGGTATATAGTTTTCCATAGAGTTATGATGCCAAAAATGTGGATTAATTATCATCTTTTTCAGTTTTATAGTAATAGTAGTTTATGTATTTATATTTTAATTATTTTAGTCTTAATAATTTTCGACTTATTTTAAGAAATTTCTTACATTACGAGACAAAAATTTCTGTCATTTCGTTTTAGAGTTTCGAATAGATTTTTAATTCATAATTCTGTACTTGGTTAAAGGCTGGGGAGGCTATTTTGTTGTTTTATCGTACTGGGTAATTTATCATGACGATCTGGTATTTTAGAGGGGGACAAAATTCTATCAAGGGGCAGGGGTGGTGCCGTGTGCGTGTGCGAGTGGGGATTTTCCTTGGCTACGGATGACCTATAAGGTGAGGTGATGCTTTTATAAGGTGGACTTTTTTTGTTTGTGGAGAGAGGGGATGAAGGCGGCCCTGTTTGTGTTAGTAAGTGGTGTGCGGACAGGTGTGTGGAGTTATTAGGCGGAGATTGCTTGCAGGTGATTGTTTCTGTGATTGTTTTGCCATTATGGCGAGTGGTTTAGTGTTGTATTTTTGCTAGAAAAAATTTGGTATGTTTACGTTTGCACTTCGGTGACGATGAATATTTTCGTTGATAACTCGTTAACTGTATTTCAAGTTTTTTTCGGAAGTATTAGATTTTAATGGGGAGCCATATATTTCAGCTTTGTAAATGGAAGTTTAGAGAAGGAAACTGATTTTCGACTGAGAATGGAGAGAGAGTGGTTTTAGCTTAAATGATGGAGAGAGTAGGACGGTAATCATGAACAAATGGAATGTTTACGTCCTTTACGGTGGGAAGCTTGATTGCTTGGCAATTTAGAGATTCTTCGAAGAGAAGACGTCTTTTTACTTTTCTTTGAGTGAGAGTTACTGTGGATTTGCTTATCAGTGGAGGGGTCCTCGTCAAATGGAATGCAATGTTTTGAGGATGGTATTAATTTCTAGGAAGTTTAGTAGAAAAAATAAATAATAAAGGTTATTTTTGGGGAGGGAAGAATAGTATTGTGAATTAGAATAAGAAAATAAATGGTGGAGCGTAGCTTGCAATATGATTTTAAAAAAATGGTGAGGGACATGCTGTAATTTTTTTTTTTCTTTTTTTTTATTAATTACAAAAAACAATGAGAAGGACCGGCGCCGTATCTCCGATGGGGATTTCGTTCCTAAATAATTGAATGACAAAAAATTTGACTTTTTATTTTTTTTTATTAAAAATTAATTTCATAGAAGTGGTAGAATCGATTTTATGTTTTCTTAGGGTTTAGGTTCGTTTTGAGCGTGACTGATAGCTTTGACTTTATAGTGGGTTGGTGAGGTTTTGAAGTTGAAGGGTGGTTTGATCGGATCGAAGATTGCTTAGATAATAGGTTGGCAGGAAGTAGTAGGAAATTCGGCAGCTTATTTGGTCATTTTTTATTGGTTAGAGTGAGAATGTTGGTCAAAAAGTTTTTCTGGATATTTGGAGGTTAGAGCAGACGAACGAGAATTATTTATTATTCTTGTATCTGAATGTTGTTTTCTTCATCTTTTAGTTTGTAGGATTTGTAATCCTATTGTATTTGTTAAATTAAATCAAAATGACCGTATTTTTTAAAATTTTTTTATTTTTTTAAGCATTTAATAATTTTTACAGTATTTTTATAATTTAATAATATTTAAAAAATAGCTAGAATCAGAAAACTGAAAGAATGCCTATAGTCTTTTTTTTTAGATTTTTTAATGTAGTAGTGCGAGAAAGAATTTTTGGGTTAGCAATTATTTGGAGAAAAAAATTAGGACGTGGAAAATATATCAATTGTAATAATTTTAAAATTAGTGGAAAAAGGGCAATATCGAAATATAATGGTAATTAATATTCAAATATATATATATAGGATATCGATATAATTAAGAGAAAGATAATATGTAGGGTTATTCATATATTTTATTGTATGGAGTATTAATTTTTAGATAATTGTATCTAATTAGATTAATCTTTGATCTTAATCTTTATTGAAGTAATCAGAGGGATTGGAGAGGAAAAATCAAAAGCCGGTGTGGAAAAAAAAAAATACAATGAGATTTTTAATTTTTCTTGAATTTGCTTTTCGAAGGTATTTTCAATGCATTATAACCAACCGTCAAGCTATAATTTAGTTGATGAGTACTGAACATATTGATTTCAAAACTTGCGTTTTCCTTCCCTGTCTGTATGTTTTAGAGTAAAGTTATATTTTTTTGTGAAAGGGTTTGCAATGGAAGAAAACCATAGGTTGGGGGAGGATGTGGGTGGAAGTGGGATAACAACGGACGTTTCGGACAAGGACGTAGTTTCCGGCCTAAGTACAACAAGGGTTGGAGGAGGTTGGAATGACAAGTGTGGGTTTTGCATGGAAAGAAGTCGGAAGGGGACTCTTGAGGTTTAATGGATAAGGAAAGTTAAAATACAGAAGCGTTAAAGAAGTCTTATTAAGATGTTGATTCATTAAATATTTTGGTTTTTTCATTTCTTTATTCTGTTTTGTGTATTTATTGTTTTGATTTGTAGTAAATATATTTACAGATTTCTGGGATTATTCATGTTCACAATCTTTCCGTTTTTGCTTTCAGGAGCGTTTCATCTTTGTTTTTTCCATTTCTTGTTGTTTATTCGTATGTTTTTGATTTGAATTTAATCTTGTGTTTTCTAGAATGGAAATTAATTTCGGATTTTTTTCTAGGGAAGAAGAAAGAGAAAGTTTATTTAGTTTTTTATTATTGGTTAAGGAGGGAAGGCTACAAATAATGGATGGATTTTGAATGTTTATAAGGATCCAATTTATTCATTGGTCATATTTGATTTACTGCGGTGGTAAATAGAGGGTATGTATCGAATTCTTTAAGTTCTGATTTGAGTTGAGAACGGGTTTCTATTGGGATAGAATAATAGTGGAAATTTATGTTCTCGTAAAAACATTTTGTTTTGCAGAATATTTTGATGCATAATTTTTAGTGTTCAAGGCATTGGAGTTTATTGGGCCTCTATATATTATATTGTTAAGTTAAGTATATTTTAATTTTGTGTTTCTTTCATAAATAATTTTTTTTTTTTTTTTTTGAGCAATTAATATATTTAGCTTTGTTTGATTGAGTCTATTATTTTTTATTTTTAAAAAAATGCTTCGGACGGTAAAATGGTACAGCTAATTTAATAAAATGCAATTTGGAAGAATTTGAAATTGCCTCAACATGTCGTTCTGATTATATATTTTTTGGGCCTTAAGCTTCATGGGGAAAGGTTACTTGCTTTATGTGGGCCTAAGGAATTAAGACAGGAGTTGAAGGGGGACTTTTTTTGTGTGGCTTGGGTGGTGAATGGGCTACAAGATTTTGTAGTTGGTAGAATTTAAAGAAAGGAAATTTAAAAATTTATTGAGATTTTAAGATATGTAGTTTAGATTTTCAAATCTGTTGCAATTTATATTTTGTATAGTTTTTAAAATTGATTATGTTGAACATGTAAATTTTGTAGGTTGGAATGTTTGTCTTTTAAATATAGAATTTTTTTTTTTTTATTTTTAATGATTTTTTTTATTTTTTTATTTTAATTATTGTATCATTTTTAATTTTTATTTTTTATTTTTTAAGATTAGTGAATGTTACACGAGTTAAATATGTTTTATATGTCGCGTATTGATTTAAATTTATTATGAAATTGAATGAATATGACAAATAAAGTGATAATATAAAGTATTAAATTATAGTGTTTGTGAATTATAAATCATGTGTTTATTAAAAAAGTGGGAATGTTTTTCTATATCAATAATTTGATTTGATATACAGTAAAGTAGATAATTAGGAAGCGTAGATTTTTTTTCAATTTTTATTGATTATATGTATATTAAGATAAAATAATAGATCTACATCATTTTAATGCTACATAATGTTAACTAATAAATTCAAAAACAGGGTTTTAAATAGGATTTCACTGTTGTGTATATTTTTTTTAAAAGTTCTACATGCAATTTTTTGAGCTAATATTATATTCTAAAATTTGATTTTATGTGCTTAATGAAAATTGATGAAATGATGAATGACATTGAATTTACGTTTTTTAAAAAAGATGAATGGACAAATGGTAGCATGCGTATCTGAAATATTAAATAATTTGGAAGTGGTTAGTGCAAGATGTTTTATAGGAAATTTTTCTCCACGATAGTGAAC